>JAHWFP010053214.1:0-11133 GCA_023313725.1 Lithobius niger | reverse complement strand
AAGACATGTAAGCCATCAGCGTCGCACTAATACGTGTAAAAGAATCTCCAGCGACCCAAAAAACAAGCTGGAGCTTCTTTTACACGTATTAGTGCGACGCTGATGGCTTACATGTCTTTTTCTAATATCTGTTCCTTTAGGGCTTTAAGTTTTTTAAGGCTTACATCCGTATTTTATGCGCTTAAGCGTTTTTTAATACTAATGAATATGCATATCTACTTCCCTTATAACGTTACGTGACAATTGGTAACTCGCACGTGAAACGCAAACTCCACGAGAAATGTCAGATGTGTTGGAATGACCAGGAGTGACAAGCGACTGGTGTTGCTATAGCAACGAAAGTTGCAACGATCCGTTTTGAGTGCAAGACGCACCAATAGACCGTCAATCCATCAGCTCTCAGGGTGGAAGAATTTAGAGGCAAGAAGGAGTTGATCATTGTCAATGGGTGGTGGCAGGCCTAAGCCTATCTTCGTTTAAAAGCCCACTCTTGCATGGTACACCGGAGGAATCCTTCAATGACGGGCAGAATTCCATTCGAACCCTACTTTTGATTGGATGACCTTTATAGCTATACGGTAGACAGATACAGATTTCAAGGCGGCCGGTTCAGACTTCATTACCATGATGAAAATGGTTAGTCAGTGGCCTTAAATAATCATAAAAGATTTTTACCCATAGATGGTAAAAGGGTTGCGATAGGGGTGAGATAATCGACCCACTTACATCGTTCCCAAATTTACAAATAAACGAGGTATAAAAAATACAATCAGCAAGCTACATCTTCTGCCTTTGCACATAACATTTCTTCTCCAAGCACAATTACAGAAGGAAATAAGATATGAGAAGTTCTCCTTTACAAAGACAGTCATGAACCAGGACACACAAGATATTTAGAAAGATCTGCCTCTTTGATGCCTCCTCGAAAAAAACAAGACTGGTCGACCCCACCAATTCGGATGTCAGGCCATTCCACGGCTTCACAACTCGATTTGCAAAATAGAACTTCGTTCAATCTCGATGCATTTCTCCAACAGTGAGTTTAAATTGATGTCCCCTAGTGACACTGTTAAACTCTGAATCGCAAAGAACGCACCCGGATCGACGTCCACAAACCCCCGCATAATAGAGAAAGTAAGGAAGAGGTCTGCGAGAAGCCGTCTGGGTTCTAGCCATTCCAAAGCCAGGCGCAGCAGACGCCGTCCATATGGTAAATCACGCATGTTGTAATGTTGTAATCGGCTTAACTGAACTCATTTTTGGTCATCTTACTCGTTCAGTAACAAAGGGAATGCACAAAGGTGTCGAAATAAAGCCCAAACTGGTACATGTTTGATCTAAGGTTGAAGGTTTAATTTTGGGTGGCCGAACATTTCAGAACAAGTCGGTTTCCATGGAGCTAGATGTTAAAAACGGTAAAAATCGTGCGTATACGTATCCAGACATACAATTAAGGTCAATACCATTGTTTGATATCTGCGGACTCGCTATCCTGAACTGAATGACGTGTCCTGTGAACCACGTTTCTCAAAGCTTCAGCGGACAACCACTGGGTGCGGGGACACCATGACCTTATATGGTTATAATGAACCCAAACTTGGGAGGTTCATGGACAAGCTTTTCCCGTAAGGTTTCAGCTACCGCAATGTTGATGTAATGTTTAGTCAACGGGAATTCAAATGCTGTTTTTTTTTTTTTTTGGGGGGGGGGGGTAAGCTAATGAGGGAGGGTGTGCTTGCACCGTATTAGTGCTACTAGCCGTCTGACATTAAAAAAAAATTCATGATTTACGACTCATCGACATTTTCTAGTCTAAAAAATGGTATGAATAACTTCGCTATTGATATATTTGACGTTCCTTTTGTTAATTCGAAGAATAGGGAATAAGTTGTCCGTTTTAATGTTAGGGTATAACAGCTTCGACTTTGTGTTTAAGAAGTAAGGCAGCTTGTTTAAAAAAGCACAAAAAACGATGAAACTGTTACTGTTGGTGATTCATCGTCAGGGGAAAATGACATAATATACTTATGACAATGAATAAATTAATGTTTTTTTTATCGAATTTTATCGATTATGTATCGAAAGTAGCCCATGTTAATACATACGCTGTAATGAGCAACGAGGACCCTTTCCACCTTCCTATGTTAACATTAACGTCCCATGTTAACATTCCATCCATGTTAAAATGTTGACATTATTCCTTATGCTCTTTATGATGTACATAATAAAACTTTTTAACGTTATACAAAAGTGAGTGGCTTATCAAACTCTATCAGTTATGCATCAAAGTATTGCTTTTTTTCTATAATTTTCGACTGTAAAGCGCTCCCTGACCCACATATAGTTAACTTATTGGGACATCAATTAGACTTGGCTGAAAGGTGTGACTGTTTCATCCGATACAACCGGCCTACTGTTATTTGTTGTATACACTGTTGAGTAATAGTATAGGTTCAGCTTAGAATAACTCTGAATTTTAAGTCCGACTCGGACTTTATAATTAGCCGAAATGAGTATAAATAGGAAGGCTTAAGGTTGGAATTTTTATGACGTGTACCCACGAGCCCTCAACAACGTACACAAAAAAATAACTTGAGAAAATAGAAAACATTCTTACCTCTGTGCCAAGGTAGGTTATACAAGTTAATTAGATAGGTCAAAAGTACTTCAAGTCGTGAAACATTATACATTATATCCACAAAACCGCAACAGGGTATACGAAAAATACCTACAGGAAGGTTTTTATGAGAAGTTGACAAGCTTGGCAAGCCTCATCTGTTAGGGGAAAGAAAAAAAACTCTAGCTATTAATTAGCTTTCACCAGAGATCTTTATAGAGTCGTAATTTATAGAAAAAAGAGGCAACAGTTTGATACACATTCAACCAAGTTAAGTAAGCCAATTACGTTTTTGCACCGTTAACACATTTTCTTACGAGTAACGCATCATAAATGGGCTGTGGAGGGTGTGCTTCGAACTCCTTAGAGTGTACTATTAAGAATTTATTTTCCCACTGTCGGTGTACCATAATGTAATTAATAACTTATGTGTCCTTGGGATGAGTGGAGGGAGTGCATGGTAACAATTTCTGGCTTACAGGCAAGTCCCAAAATACATTTATTTAAAAAAAAAACTATGTTGTTACTTTCCTGTTACACAGGCGCCCGGTGGAAAATGTCTACCTCAAAAGGGCTGCTTAGCGCTTGCAACAGTACAATATGCAAATATCAAAAGTCCTATTTCAAACTTAATCTAAGAATTTATAACTACTCACTTACTTTAGAAATTTTTAGATAGAAAATGTACCATATACTTCTGTTGCCAAACTGTAGGAACATGTCAGTCATTACGATTTTTTTTTAGTTGTCCAAGAAAAAAGCCCGATTTTATATTTGAGTCTCGACTGATAAATGATGTAGCCTACTTCTATAATCTCTCTATCATCTAGAGGATGATAAAGAAGGCTTCAGTTTTTAATCTAGAAAAGAAAAAGTGTGTCCCAAATGGGGGGAGGGGGTTATGGCGATGTTACGACGGACCGTCAGCCAATGAAGAGAGGGAAACAAATTAAAATAGAATGAAAAAGAAAGAAACAAAACCAAAAACAAAGAAAAAATGGTTTCAAATTATAACGAACACCGAAATAAAGAACAAACAAACGGCCGTCGTCGAATCCGGGAACTTGCAGTGGCTGTTAGTTTGCTATATTGTTAATACGTGAGAAGACTTAAAACGGACAAAAAGCTAAGTTAATGGGTGGGGAGATTTTATTTTTTATTTTTATTTATTTATTTGTTTGAGTACGTTTGGATTGTTTGTTCAGCAGTCTTGTCTGGCAACCAAGTACACTGTAGGAACGATATAATCGATCTCTTCGAGCAATGTAAGACGACGCCAACAGGCCGATCAAATTCAGCAACATTGTCAGATTAAGTTAAAACACTGCACCCGGAGGGCCGGTCTTACTAAATAGTGATATCATCTCACCAACACAAGGCTGCTAAAATTAAGCCATTAACCGCAGACGACGTGGCACATTGCCGTCTTCGTTGAGTTCTCTTATTCTGTTTTTATTTCTAAGCACTTCTTTGCATTTCTGTTTTGTTTACATCGTTAAGTACTACGGACCAAGGCACAATGTAAGTATCAGTAAGCTAATCATACTAACTAGGAAATACGCTTTGGGCGTATTGTGGGCGGAGCGGACAGAGTTTTATTTTAATTATATTTATTACTTATTTTAATGACTGTTATCATTTGTTAATGCTCCGTAAAAATCTAGGAGAAATGCTCACTCGGCTAAGTTTGGGCTCTTTGCCTTTTGGTGTGACGCACTGTTGCTATTTGCAGGCCTTTTTCTTATTTCAGCTTTTTTTTTTCAAATAGCTACGTATCATATTTATTTTGGTAGGCTTTTGTTTGCTCCATCATTTAGTGTCTGTTTAGTTATTTTTAGCTTCCTTCCACATCCGACACTAAATATGTGAGCCATCGCCACCGACTAAAAATAAAACGGTACGTTTGTCACGGCTGGTTGGGCTGCCGCCGCTTGTAATTCTGACATTATTCACAATAATAATTACTGCTACGCTAAGTGCCTTCCCTAGATTACAAATGTTAATAATAAAGCATTAACTGCAAGCCAAACAATCATCAGAGCAATAGTTTTTAACAATAATCAAAAGATCCAGCAGGTTGGCAATGCTGCCGCTAATACTTTACAGCGCCACCAACGAAAATATTGAGGTACACACCTCTATCACGCACAGCGACAGCGATCTTAAAACCATGTTAAAATCTATCAGTAACGATCACAATATTGTAGATCAAAAAATGTTAGCTCTTAGGCCTACTTTAGCTTTTAGGCCTAATTTTTAGGTGTTATTTTTATTTCGTAAACAGCAGCTGCGTTTGAGATTAGGCCTATTCTTTAATGCGCCACGGTATCGAGACCACACGTTGCTGTGGCAACGAGGAATCTTTAAACTATTGGACGCAGGCACGTTGTTGTTTCGTGCTGTGGGGGTGAACATGTCGTTTGCTGAATAGTTTCGTGTTATAGGTAACGCTTCGCCGTGATAACGTGATACGACGATTATGTTTCATATTCGGGACTCCCATCGCTAGTGTAAATGCCAGTTTTGTCGCCATATAGCATTCTTTTTTTCAAATGATGCTTAGGTGTATCGTTAACGGAATCCTTTTGTTTTTATAGTTACGATGTTCCAGTAGTGGTTAAAATGCGACGATCAAATGTTATTATGTCATTGAGTTACGTCAAAAAGGGTTATCAGCTAGAAAGAAGCAACCAAAATTTATTTTGCCGTGTTTTTCAAAGTTCATTTAACTACCACCAGTATGGTATAAGATTCGTCGGAATTCCTTGACTATTCAGGATTCTAAATTTACAATGGTGAGTGTTTGAAATAAATTCTAAAATTTGTAATTTCTTCCATAATAATTGTTCGATTTACGGCAAATTTTGGTTTAGCAATACTTTTGGAGGTATCAAGCGCTGTACCAAATTTCATTCCAATCCGACCTTTCGTTTGGGCTCCACCCAGACTACAAAGATGGAACAACAAAATTTTAGTATCCGTTATAGGCTACACTTCGTTCGCTTCGCTTCTTGCTCCACCAACAATGGGAGTGATGCCATAGGTTATCACATTGTTTGATATAGATGGTGAGAATGAGTACTGCTTCCACATAGCTAGATGAATTTTTATTTTATAACTATTTTCTGGATAAATGAAACTGCAGTAAAACTCCTGTTGAATGGAGTGGCCCTTCTCGCTCACTGGTGTGATATTGAGGAATGGGGCCGTAAGACGTGGAATATTTCTTTAGAGTATCCGCCATACGCCCTGCAGACGTTTCGTCTTCTGGCTGCAGTGCAGCATGAATTTCCTTTGCTGAATTGGTTGGGTGCATAGCCCCACTTCGAATCTTTTAGTCAGCGTGTGGCAGCCGAGTTCTGCTCTACAACTGGCCGGTCTAGCCTGCGTTCGGAATTGTAGGAATTGTAAGAATTTGTAGTTGTTGTGAATCTATTGTTGTTATCTTGAAAATTGTTTTGTGGGGCAGACGATCTCTACCGATCCCTTGCAAAAAATCTCAATCACAAGTACAGTTAACAAAATAAATTCACAATGCAGCGTTCACAGTGGTTTTCACAGCAGTCATCGGATCCTATAAAGGGTCTTCGTTTATTTACTTCGTATACTGAATGGAGTTTTGGCTACTGCGCAAATTATTAGCCGTTTATTTATTTGTCAACAGGCCAGAGAAAAAGACTAAACAAACAAAAACTATAAATTTAAAGATACGTTATTTGTATGGTTATTAGCATCAAGATTGCAGACAATGCATCGAAGAAAAGACAGAAAACCACATTGCACCAAATTGTGTAGTAATGGCTTAAGCTTGACGGCGTTTTCTTCGTGAAATAATATCACTACTTTCTAAAGCCAACCATTTTAGGAAACTTGATGGCTTTTCTTATACCATTAATGAGTTAGGGTGGATATCATAACTTTTTAATGGACACAAAAGGTCACCAGTAACTTCATAAATACCTTCACTTTGGAACAGTGAACCCCGCTACAAAATCATAGAAGATGAATTTAAAAAAAAAATACCTTTTTTTGTCAGTCTCAAATGCTGTCATTTCGTCCAGGAAACCATAATGACTTAGCTTTCCACGTTAGTTTACGATGTAGTTGTACGTATACATATAACACTGCGCGTAAATGACCACACTCTGAATAGCAATATCGGGATCAAATAGAAAAATACAGTTTCTAAATGAACCAATTTACATTCGTAAAAATGTATGTATGGATCACTTATACGAATTGCTTGAGCTTTAGTAGCCACGTAGTACAGACATCGTTTAAAGGCCGGTTGCCACCAAATTAGCATCACAGCATCTAGGCCTATCGAGTTCTCTCTCGCAGGAAGCAAAGGAATGCAGAAAGCAAAACTTTTAAACGCTACAAACAAGCCACGTGACTCGTTAATTATTGAGTAATAATTTGGTACGCCCTCGTGCACCTGGAAACAAGCTATAAAGATTAACGATATTAGCGTCACTATACATGGCGCCAGGGGATTTTCTTTTATATTTTTCCGTAGCGCCATCTCGTGACATCAGTATCGTTGATCTTTACAGCTTGTTTCCAGGTGCACGAGGGCATACCAAATTTTTACTCATAAATTAAGGAGTCGATGGCTTGTTTCTTGCGTTTAAAAGTTTTGCTTTGTACCTTCTTTTGCTTCCTGCAAGAGTGAACTCGGCAGGCCTAGATGCTGCAATGCTAATTGGTGTCAACTGGCCTTTAAGTGTGACACCTTCGTATACTTTTTAACCTTCAATAAAGGTGCTCGCTGACTGTCAAAAAAACGAAAAGATAGCTAGAAACAAGTGGCTGCAACGATTACCTAGTCGCAACCAGTTTTCTGTACACTTCTGCCACTTTCGAAAATGTTGAGATGCGTACCTCTATTACGCACTGCAACAGCGATAACCATCACAATTGCCGGTTAAAAAGGTGTTACCTTTTCGGCGTAATATAGATTTTAGGCGTAATTGCTGTCAGCTCTTGGGCCTACATTTTTTACCAGCCGTTTTAATTTCGTAAGTAGCAGTTAACGGGAAATTTGGTTTGGGACTAAGCCCATTCATTCATGCAAGACGGTGTCGAGACCATTTTGAATTAAGCTAACGTGTGTCGTTAACGAATTCCTTTTGTTTTTACGGTTGCGTGTTTTCCTGTGAGGTTAAATGCTACGATCAAATGTTAGTATTTCATTGGGTTAGATCAAGAAATCCTATTAGCTTTAACGAAGCAACGATGTTTTAATTTGCCATGTTTTTAAACCAAGTTTTGGTATCTGAATCTAATGGTTCAAACCGTTTGTCTGTATCTGGTACCGTTCGTTCTGAAGTTGAAAAAGGCGACGGACGGACGGACGAATAGAAAGACAAAGTCGTTGCAATCTCTGGAGGAGAGATAATGAAGATGGAGTTGGCATTACGTCATCGTAGCATTCTACTGAGTGAAGCCTGTTTCTCGGAGGGTCCGTGTCAATCGGCCACAACATTGGTTTGCACAACCCACCTGTACTCCAACTTTAGCAGCGTGAACCAACTCAACGTTTGCGTGATTTATTAACTAGGGCCGTCGTCATTTTCGCTATCGACATATTGGAGTGAGCTCCGCTTTCTTTGCTGTTTGTATGTTTGGCTAAAAAGGGTCGGCCATTGAAAGTAGTGACATCATTCCACCAGGCAAAGGCAGCCAAGGTCGCTAGCTATTTAGCTGGAGAGTATCATGAAAAAGTTATCGATGCATCTTTCTCTCTCTGAATGTGGATGCTCATCCTTTAACTTTTAGTTTTTCTTTATCCCTGCACCTTTACCTTACATTTTTCACAGTTTGAATTTCGGCCGCGTTGGGATTTAGCCTCAACAAGACAAAATTATTAAAGGCACATAAATCCCTCCGTTATGGCCGCTTTACTCTGCGTCACCTACGCTAAAATATAGTTCAAACGACCGCAGCGCGCATTGCTCTACGACAATAAGTCATACTCATTTCGGGGCCGCTGCAACGTGACACATCGTACGACCAAGTCGCAAACTTGAGCGAAGGATTAATTATCCTTCCTCCAGGGCCGAGGCTTGCCAGCGATGTGGCGGGAGTTATATACCGCTCGGACCGAGCCGTTTAAAACAAGCCTAAATAACATTCACGCGCCACAACTGACATCTGCATCGTACCCTTAGACCAACAAATGAAAGGTAAATCAGTTTATATAAAACTATTTCCGGTAATGTATCGAGTGATACTGTTAAAATATACCGGAGGGAGTTATGTGCCTTTAAGGCTGGGCCGATCATCTTTTGTCTACGCGAGCCGATCATTAAACGAAACTGGCCGATACCAAATCCCGATACCAAATCCCCCAATAAAATTTGCCTTGTAGTTTCTAAACAATAAGAGAGAGCTACTTGGGGTTTGGACCATTGGAAAGGTGGTGAAAAAACGTTGAAAATGGTGTATTTAAACGTCCAAATCGGTCGACGAAATGTGAAAATATCTTGGATAAGTTATAATCTCCAACAATAATGTTGGAGCAAATATTTATGTATGCCAAGTTTAAGAAAGTCGTCATTTTGACTATTTGTTGCTCGTCGAACCCATTTGGGATGTAAGCAACAATAAAATTTAAGTTGGAGGAAGTTAGCCTAACCTAATATGCCTTGGCCTCCACCGCAGTCTTATCCGATTCAAGACCGAGTTGGATCCAATTCAGACGCCCTTGCTACTGCATGCAAAGTTTGGTTTGTATAGCCCTTGTGGTTTTCGCGTGATGCGCGGTCTAAGATTATATTGGAGCGTCTTCATGGCGGAGCTACGCTCCAATTAAAGTATTCAAGAACTTCAGACAAATAGGCTAGCCAATTAATAGGCGTTAATTTCGTTTTCTGTAAGTTAATAATATTAAAACAATGTACTATATCAAACGTCTTGGAGGAAATAGAAAGGAAAATTTCGTTCTGTTACTTCTAAAGGGAAACGTAGGCAGACTTAAAACGACGAATAAATTCTGCCGCCTGGGGTGTAGGGAAGCCTTGCTAACCTGGGGTGGGGGTGGGGTGGGGGCTGGAAAGAAGGTAAAAATGCGATCAAACTATGGCACAAGATTTGCCGACTTTTTCTGAGACGTTTTGGCCTCATGTTTGCCACGTTCGAACTCGGGCTGTAGGCTCTCAAACATGTGTTCTACAATTGGTTGCAGTCTCATTGCAAGTGTTCTTAAATCAAGGCAGCAGCAGAAAACTTTAGGAAATATATGAATCGAGGAAAAAATTCGGGAAATAAGAAGCAATAAAATAAAACTATATTGTCAGTCTACTGTGTTGGAGGGCGATTCTCAGTGGGCAATTGCTTTCGAAAGGCTAGAGCAAAGCAAATTGTTCAATCAGATACCATTAAAGCAAAATTCGTAAACCCCAACATTTCTCCAATTGACGTAAGTGGGATGCCGTCCCATCAATCCCCCTCCCAAAGCAATAATACTCGGATTCCTAGTAAAACGCTCAATTCCTGCCTGAAGTTCTTATTTCTTTTTTATTCTTATCAGGCTTTTATTTCCTCAGCCTTTATCCATTTTTTGTTGCCTTATCTTTCTCCCAGGATTTTTCTGCGGTAATACCCCCCCCTCCCCTCCCCCTCCCCCAATGAACCGATTTTGAATTTGTATAGCTTAACATGTAGGTATTAACACCGACCAGGGCCCTTTGAACACAATTTAGATATGACTGCCGTATTCTCGACGGTAGAGCAATAATTATTGTAGAGCACTGGGCAGAAGTCATTAAGTGGAGAAACAAATTTCAGCAAATCAAGCTAAAAAAAACACGAAATTTGGTACACAAGTCTTCTTACCATTAAAAATCAAACCAGCCATGGATCTCCATGAAATACCCCCAAATACCTTCAGCGCCTCCCCAGCCCGTGCCCACTCCCAGGGGCTGGGGCAACAAATTCTTCCAGATCAAGTAAAAACATGAAAGTTGGTGTACAAGTCATTCTTAGCAGCATAAATCGACTCAGCCATGGAACCCCATGAAATACCCCCAAAGGGGCTCCAGCGACCCCCTGTTTCCTCTCACTGACTTTTGCAAATTATTCTAAAAGCTTGAAAATTGGTACACAAGTCATTCTTAGCAGTAGAAGTTGAACAAGCCATGGAATCCCCATGAAATACCCCAAAAAGGGCCCCCAGCTCCCTCCTGTGCACCCCCTCATTGGTCATCGATGTTTCATGAGGTGCAAAAGAGGGACAAGGGATGCTGGGGATGCTGGTGGTAATTCGTGGGGATCCATGGCTGGTTCGATTTCTACTACTAGAAATGATTGGCGTACCAAAATTCATAGTAGCATCGGTGAGTGTGGTAGGGGGACAGGAAGGGACCTTAGGGGACATCTCGAGAGATTCCATAGCTAGCTCGATTTATTAGCTACGAATTGATTTGTGTACTAAATTTCATGACTTTTAGCTTGATGTTCATAATTAGCCCAAATTCTGGCCCGTAACAGCTATGCTACACCTGAAAATCGAA
>JAHWFP010053213.1:0-11727 GCA_023313725.1 Lithobius niger | reverse complement strand
CTCACTCCCACTCCCTACTCGCACTCCCAACTCCCCACTCCCCACTCCCACTCCCACTCCCACTCCCAACTCCCCACTCCCACTCCCACTCCCAACTCCCACTCCAAACTCCCCACTCCCACTCCCGCTCACACTGGCTGACAAACGGTGATTTTTGTTGGCCTCAGTCACTGAATCTGCGTATCCAGTGGCTGAATCACAGGATGCACCGTTTAAAGAATGTGAGCGCTGAACCATCATCTTTGCATGAAGCAATTTTTCTGTTGGAAGTCAATAAATAAGCTTTCGTAGAACAAAAGTTGAAACCTTCAGCACGGCTTTTTTGGCATTTTCTTTTTCTGGGAGAAGAAAGAAGTAAATCGCCGGCCGGCTTATGGCGGCCTAACAATGGCTCTTTATTGTTTTGTTTTCACTCACAGAGCTTTGATTGTAAACGACTACTTTGCAAGTGAGCAATGATCAGCTTCGTGCTCAGCAGTGATTGTTGTCGTCCACTTTGAAACAATTCAGCTCAGCTGTGAAAGCCTTCATCTACGAAGTAAATAAGCCATTGCATCGTTTCCAGCTGCCAATTTCGAAGCCACTCGAAATTAACAACGTAAACCATACGCATTTAGCTGAAACATGGATTCTTTCAAAAGGTTCTAAGGGTTTAACGAGCGTTAACCACTCCTGGTCATGTGCCCGATGCCCTAAGGCCCTATGTCTGCAACAGCCAGATTCCCAGGCGGTCACCCGCCCAAGTATCAATCCAGCCCAATGCTGCTTAACTTTGGTGATCTGACAAGAACCGGTGTTTCCAGCACTGCAAGGCCACATGGATTCTTTCATTTTACCCATCAACAATCAACGGTTTGGACGATAGTTTTCAATCCTTAGCACGTGTACCAGGAATTGTCAGGCACCGTAGCAGTGACATTACACGTGCACGAAAACAATGAGAAGCGATTAAAGTGATTGCTGTCCTTCCGGTTTTCCTTTTATCTTTCCTTTTATCGGCTCAGCCTGGATCCAGAATTATTATGTAGATTTGACATACTTGTTGAATTACATTCTGTAGATTAAATATAGCAAATTTCTTTGTAATCTACTGAGTTCATAGAATAGAATAAAAGGTGTTGGCCAATAGGCTTACAGCTTTTTGAAGGCCCAAGCGGCCCAATGTTAAGTGGAAGATACCATCGGGACAGTTGTTTTTTACCGCATGAGGGAGGAAACCGGAGCACCCGGAGGAAAGCCTCGTACAACGGGCGGGAAACAACCGGAGAAAAACCCGTACATATACACTTCCCTTTACCAGGATCGAACCCGGGTCTGTACGAAGCCAGAGATGTACAGCTGGGGTCTAGACGCCTATCGAATCTAACGCCCCAGAGCTCTCAGCTTGCACCCGTCGAACTCGTGCCGTTATAAACAGGATAAAGAGCAGAATGGACTTGAAAAGGGAGAGTGTATGATTGATTATATGTGAATGTGTACGCGGTGATACTGCCTATGGACGTTTTATCTAGCCGTATTCTGATATGATGTTAGCAGCGGTAGGACGAATTGGAGTGCTTAAAGACTTACTGGCTTGCATTTTCGAAATTTACATACCTTCCTAAACAAGCGTGATCGTGATACGCACGTGACGAACGGTCTTGCACGTTCAGGTTTTTAAGGCTTTGTAACTCCGCCCCTTTTTTCCCGGTGGACACAAAATTAAACAATTGCATTCACTCTGTGACATTACCAAAGAAATAAAACGAGTTCTGTTCCTGGGAATTAAAGTTCAAATTATAGTTAATTTCATTTCAGGGAGCTCTAATCCGGTATTTGTGTACCTTCACAGCTATGGCTTCCGTGGGGATACGAACTTTAATGCTTTTTTGTATAAATTCGCCATTGGAAAATTTAGTTCATTTAGTCCTGACTCTCTCTCCACTGCATTATTTATTGATTTAGAGGGGTCGTCCACGTATCATTACGCCACACACTTGGGAGTGGGTGGGTGGTTGATTTATTGTGACCGTTGTAACACAGGGGTGGGGGAGGTGGGTGTTTACGAAACGTGACATCAGAATGTTGCATCACATTTTGGCGTTCGCATCATCTTAATTTTGTGTCATACTATTTAGGAAAACAATGGCTCAGATGCAATTCCATTTAGTATACACAATGACAAAAACTCCATGATTTAAGAACTCAAGGACTCATGACATTTGGCATAAAATACCGTTAATGTAAGTATAAGCAAATGAAAGACATTACAAACTATTAAAGTAAAAAAGAAACGTAAAGTACTTTAAAATATTACATGGGCGGGGGGGGGGGGGGGAGTGATTGAGAAATGAGAAGTGTGAAGTAATTATTAGGCGTTGTTTTAAATTTGGTGAAATTTGTGACAAGGAGTGGGATGTGGGATGTATCTCAAAATAGGCCACAAAGCGTGAGATAATGCCTGGACGGCCCCTTAACACGTTATTTTCCAAACTTCAAACACAAGTAGAATCAGTGGAATTAACATAGATACGTACTTCCAAATTCCAAGCCGCTTACTTTCGCCGGAAAAAAATGAGGGCATACCGAGGGGCCAGACTCGTTTGGTTCGACCTTTGACCGCCGCTGTTTGGCGCGCGACCGAAAGTAGTCCGCAACCAGAGCGCGGCTGGTGGCTACAATCTCATTAGGCAGGTTTTGACCCCCGGTTGATACGAGAAACGGGAAAGCGAAGGTGAATTAAATCATGACGTCATCGCGTTCAAGCCGGTCCTCACAATTATAGTTAGGGGCAGACAAGTCGACGTTCGCTTTTTTTCTTAAACCACACGTTTTAAAAGCCCCTACTAAGAGTCAGTGGCACATTGATCATTTGGCTAACTGGACACCAAACTTGAGTTTTGTAGGGTGTTTTAAATCTTTGTTAAGTTTAAAGACATCCATGCAAAGCTGGCGAGCAGCGCCTCGAAGTAGGCTTCACCTATGCGCTTAAAAGGCCAAGGCCGCAGCGCATCCCTTTATCCTGAGGGCTCGTTTATGAACTGCGCGCAACGCCTAAAACAGACAGACACGGCCTAACAAGATTGCGTAAAGTCTATGGTCAACACCAGGGTAGAATGTATAGGTAGAGCCACTCTTTCCCTGACAACGCTAAACATTTGGATGAAACTAGTACCTGCTTTCAACGATTTACCACCAGAGGGCATTGTTGTCAAGTAACAGGAAGCGCAAAGCTTCATGGGGATCGAAGCTATTTAGCGTCACTAAATCAAATTGATCACGATAAAAATACAAAATGACTCACTTAAAAACTATCATATGCCAGATTAGGTCACTAAAGTAATTTAAGATAAATCAGAATTATTATTTTTTTTTTTTTTTTGTTAATACATTTCCATAGTGTACACATCAACCACTACGAAGCCTTGGCTCGTGTGTAGTGGGCTTTTAGTTCAAACATAACTTGAAAATTTTCACATGTAAGAAAAACCTAATATTAAGAAAAGAGAAATGTTACTTTCATAAACTAAATAACTAATATAATACATTTATAATACAAGGAACATGGGTATTTATAACAGAGTAGTAATGCGAAAAAAAAAAAAAACAACACCGAACATTTTTTTTCTTTTCGTATTCGCCTTCTTTTCCCCCTCCCTTTTAATATATTACTCAACATTTTAAATTGTAATTATCCAGCTTCGTACTTTCTTTTTTAACTCCCCAATTTTTTCAATTCTCCACATTTCTTTATTAATATTTTTAAAAATTTCTGGAACATAATAGTCTTTCAGTTTACATCCAAATTTATTCTGTACCATTGCTGGCTTAATATACGTTGTTTTTGTGTTATATTGTTTCTTACTAATTTTTTCGTCTCTTTTCCTCTTCATTAAGTAGAAATTCTTTACAATTATCACATAATTTCGCAGTTGTTCAATTTTTAATTGTCTGATCAAATTTCACTTTTTAGTCTTCTCCACAGCCGTACCGACTGAGAAATTGCAACGACTTTGCCAGTCCGTCCGTCGCTTTTTTCAACTTCGTAACGGTACCAGATATTGACGACCATTGTTTACAACGTTAGATTCAGTGTGAGAAGTTAGTTAAATAACGTGGCAAATTAAAACATCGTTACTTCCTTGTAGCTAATAGAATTCTTCGACGTAACTAAATTAAATAATAACAGTTGATCGTCGAATTAAAATCCTACGGTAACACTCAATAAAAACAAATGGATTTTAGCTTCGTTTAAAATAAGTCTCGTCGCATTGTTGTATGAATGAATAGGCTTACCGTCGAACCAAATTCTCCATTAGGCCGATCTGCTACTTACGAAATTAAAACTGCATTTTTAAAATTCGGCCTAAAAATGAAAATTATGCCTAAAATCATGTTACCATGGCAACGTCAAGTTGCTACGAGTCACTGTTGGCTTCATCACCAGCGTCGCTCTCGTCACTTCTCTACTACCACTGATCTATATACACGACGCTGCGCGTTACGTTGTAACACTGTAACTGTGTGCCTGTAGGCGCACCGTGTTCCAAAAATGAATAGGCTTACTATACAATCCATATCTCCGTTAGCTGCTACTTACGAAATTAAAACTGCTGGTTAAAATTAGGCCTAACAGCTGACAATTACGCCTAAAATGTAAAATAGGCCTAAAAGCTAACACATTTTTAACCGACAATTGTGATGGCTACTGCTTTTAGATTAGTATAATTGAGATAGCTGTTGTAGTGCATGATAGAGGTGTGCGCCTCAACATTGGAAGTGGAGGAACTGTACAGAAGACCGGTGCGACTAGGCAGTCGCTGTAGCCGCTTGTTTAAATCCAAGAATCAATTTTAAAACGGGCTAAGCTATAGTTACGAGTGGCGCTACGTATAACGCATGGTTTTGTGCAGGGTAGCATTTCGAGAAGCGTGCTGAGTGGCTGCCTAGGCTTAAGCTTCTTCCGTGGTTCACGTTTCTAGTAACGAACTGAATACGGTGTGAATCGAACACAGAAGTAGTTCTTCCACTTCGGATATTGCCCACGCACGAGTATTTCGTCAATTTCCGAACGTATTGTCGCTGTTGCCGTGGTAACGACGCTGCCATTTTTTATTTGAAGTTTCGGCTCCTAACGAGAACCTGACGAGTGCTGCCTTCTGGTGCCGTTGGTGGAAGCAGGTATTATTTTATAACACGTTTTCAGAATAGCGTCACTATACCTACTCTAATCTGGTCAACACTAACAGTGGAGAGATATGGTCCAGGGGTTTTGTTTTCCCTGGGTAAAAAAAACCCTGGGGTTGCAAAAAGGTGAGCTATGGTCAGGGGGAAAACAGAAGGGGAGGGAAAAGTCGAGGTGGTCGAACCCCGGGGATTTTGTGCTAAACCCCGGGGGAAGTATAGAGTAGAAACCCCAGGGGAAAGTATTCCACCTCCCAAATATCGTAGGGGAAAATGATGTGGTGAGCTATGCGTCGGGGAAAATAACCCCGAGGTAAATAATCTTCAAAAGTTGAGGTGAAATTCTACCCAAGACAGGGGAAGGGTAAAATGTTCATTATGATGAATAGGTTACCTGGCTGAAGAAGGAAAAGTTATGAAACTGAAGTTTTAAATGTTTTTCTATGAATGTACCAACATTTTCAATCGAGTTGTATGCAATAGTTAAGTCTTTTCAGACCATCTTGTTTTCTTGACATGTCGGAGGTATACAGAGACGTTGGTTAATCGCTTTAGCTCAAGACGACTTAAGTTACATCGATTCAGCTCGTATAAAGCTTTAAGAACGTCCATGTAACCATCTATAACCACTTTCAAGTCGCTTTATCTCAAACCCTTTATCTTCGTTTCTTTTCCGCGTTGCAACCAAAGGCTTTAAGCAACCATGGCTTGGACAATCAATCCTGGTCCTTAGGTTTATTGTAAAAGCCTGGTCGAACTAAAATGTGAATTGCAACGAAGACCAAAATAATCATTCATTTACGTTGCCGAAGATTTCGTAAAAATAAAGGGATCTACCTTAGAATTGAATTGAGTTTATTGAGCTTAACGAACACGTTAGATGGTTAAGCAACAATACGAACATCCACGAGCAAACGTGATTTATGTTAATATCTCCCCCCCCCCCAAAAAAAAATAATAATAATAATAATAAGTAAAAAATTGGGCCTGGCGATGTAGTCACCAGTGAATTGCAGGGATTTCTGTATTTGAAAATGGCAAACTTTGAAAAATGTTCAATTTGACTGATGTAATGGCTGCAGCTGGAGTGAGTAAATCCAGCTTCATTGCGTAGATTAACGTTAACGTCGGGAGGAGCAACTGATGGGGGATGCGTTGATTGAGTGAGCGAAGTGAATGAAAATCAGCGTTTGTTAGTGAGTGTGGGCAAAAATCGGGTTGAAGAAACTTTAGCATGTGAAGCATGGACATAAAATAAACCAAACCGCGTCAATTTAGCAGATGGAACGGCTAGTTGGGCAATGGCGAATGTGAAAATTGTCAATGAGAAAATTTACAGACATGAAATTTCTCCAGATAAGACGGTGTGCTCTACTGACCTTTTATGCGTTCACAGTCACATGAAAGTTGTGATATCCACCCAAAACCAAAACTGGTATAAAAGAAGCCGCCAAGTTTTCAACTGTAGTGTCGGCAAGTGACCACCACCTCTTCCTGTACAATGGCGGGGAGGGATGGAGGTGGCTTCCCTGCGCTACAGATTGTTGCTCGGCAACATGTTTGAGCCAAAGCTTGAATGAGGAGAAGAAGTTGAGTATGTGCACATGGTTGCATGAACGCTTCTGCAATTTACATATTTCTGCTGCGTTGAGAGCCTGGGTTTAAATGAGTTACGGTATAATGTACTCTGCAAACAAAAAAAGAATAAGATGTTATTATAAGAATAATATTGATATTAAAGAATAAGATCATGAGTTTTTTTGTTCCAAAAAAGCTGCCACACAAGCTGGGAAAATGTAACGTCACTAAAAATTCGATTAATAAAATTATGGCATGAACCCAGTTCTTTAAGGTCGTACTTGTTTTCTTCAAGCATTGGTTCATGCCGTAATTTTGCTGCCAGAACTGTTAGTGGTCTTACATTTTCCAGCGTGTATGGAGACTGTTTTGGAAGGAAAACTCATCGTCTTACTGATTTCCCTCATTTATAAATAAAGATTTCAGTCTATCCGCCTGCAATAGGCCCAAAGCCTGTTTCCCAAGTAAAGTGTTTTTATTTTTTTGTACTTGTTTCAGCTATCTTCGGTAACGTTGTAAATAAAGTTCGGTTTGTACTGGTCTTGCTACTAATTTTACTGATTTATGTTTAGAAATAATAGGATTGGGCGCAAAATAGACCCTTGAGGCACACCACTGTTAGGCTGATGCATACAAGATACGCTCTACGATCTTAGTATTTCTTAAAGAAGCAGACTGGCATTGCGAGAAAGCAAGGCCCACTGATCCGTGAAACTAAGTGAAAAACCGCAAATTACCTCAGCTAGTAAATAGAAGAAAGGGTCAGGATAACCGAAAGGTTAGCACGATTGTCTCGTACGCCTGAGGTCCCGAGATCGCGTCTGGCCTCAGCCCAGAGAAGAGAAGGGTCCTGTGACGCCTCTTGCTCATGCCGAGTCTGGTTTGTAAAAGAGTTTAGGAATTTCCGAGTGAAATTAACTCGCAAAACTGTCCCTCTCGTCTTACACTTCAAACTTACATGTTAACAACGAAAGGTGGTAGGTTCAAATCCCAGTCAGGGCTATCCTTTTCTTTCTTTCGTTCTTTCTTTTCCTCTCTTTCTATTCTTGTCTTTCTTTCTCAGATTAGTGTATCTTGAATTCGCACAAGGCCAGTCTTTAATGCAGATTTCTACTTTCACCTTTCACCCTTTACCTTTCGACTTATTGTTTATCATATCAAAAACCAAAACTGGTAAACGGGACCGCCAAGTTCCGAATGGTTCAGCCCATCAAAGGAGTGATATCAACACACCAGAACATTCGCCAAGTTAATCGCACCGACTAATAGTTCGAAGGTTAAATGAAAACTATAGAACATTTGATACTTTCGGTCGCAATGTTCAACTTCTTGGTGTGACGTATTTTTATTTCTAACACTGCGATTTCATGTCCTGGTTTCTCTGCTTAAGTTGTTATCAGGGCCGTGGCTAAGAATTTTTTGTTAGGGGGGGGGGGGGACCGGAAATTTTAACACCCCCCCCCCCACCCACCACAACGAAAAAAAAATACCGTCCAAAAATCTTAAACTAAAACGTAAACTATTTTTTTAAATATATTTTTTAAAGAAAATTGAACTAGGGCAAGAAAATTAAACTTTTTAGGCTTCCTTCGGTCATTCTTCGGCAGGGAAGGGGCACTAACTGCAACCCTATATGTAACCCTGGTTGTTAGTTGTATACTTTTCTTCTAGAGATTAGTGCAATTTTTGAAATCTTTGAAAATAAAAACCTCCACGCCTACAGTGCCGATAACTAAAGGAACGTGTAGTATATTTCATTTCAGTTAATGCTATCATGTAACCCGTATTTTAACTGCAGTATTTTTACAGCAATTTAAAATATGTTCGTCTATCTCTAATAGTAATGAAACTGTATTAAGACTAAGATAAAAAAAAAAAAAAACAACCATCCGTCGTAGCATCCAGGAACTGCAGTGGAGAGCCGGTGTCCGACGAAGTGATTATATGTAAAAAAATTTTCGTTAAAAAACAGCATATCGGCTTTCACGGCAGTTCCCGGAGGAGGTTGTTTATTCGTGTACGTCTATTGAACCAGTATTATTCGTATATGTATACGATATATTCTTTTACTTTGAGTTTTTAAAAATTAAGTTTTAAATAAATTAATACGTTTGTTCATGCTGCCTAACGGTGCCGAGTTCTACTGTCCATGTTCTTGATCATTTTCTAAAATAATTAGCGTGTACGATTTTGAATTGCATTTAAAAACGTACCACAACTCGTTGATTTGGAATAAATTCCTTTATTTGACACAATAAATACAATTAAATAAAATAAACACAATTTAACCGCGATATCGTTGTTTTCTGGTGCCGTTTCGCATTTGTTGAGCGTAGACGATTGGTTGTTTTAGATTTTCAGTGATATCTGCTGCTGCCCTCTGTCTGCTGTGGTTGGAAGTTCAACGTTGGGCGGAAGTTGTTGGCCTTTGGCCGGAAGTTGACTTCGGATGATTGGCTGAAAGTGGGTTTAGCAGGAGCGGAGAACAAAGTGACTTGATCGTTAGGCTTAGCGGGGGCTGGTGGGGCACTGAAAATGGTGACCTGGAATAAAAAAAAAAAAAGGGAAAGTTTATATAAGGATAAATAAAACTCCACCCCCCCCCCCCCAAAAAAAAATGGCTAACAATCAGAGCTTCATCGGTTAATACAACGGTTCCGTTAAATCGTTATCGGTAAGAAAGTATTTTTTCTTTTTAGCTAATTTCAACAAAAGTGACCAATTATGAGACTCATCTACATTCATCGTTTCAGTAGTTTTTTCGAGAGGAATCAAATTTTGCTAATTTCTAGCTTCAGGTGCACAGCAATAGGGCCCCCCCCCCCCAAACAACGCTGTGCTTAAAACGGCATTTAGCCGGTGGCCTCTCCCCCTTCTTCCTCATCATTTTATTTCTCTTTCTGACATGAAAGCTTTCAAACAATGGTAACAAACTAGTAAATAAATTTTACCTCCTTCTTAAGGGGGGGGGGGGGAAACCAAAAAAAAAAAAAAATATTTTTCAAGTTTAAAAATCTTTTTCAGTTTTTTTTTTTGGGGGGGGGGGGGGGAGTGGCGTAAAAACCAGCAGTTGCCCCTCCAGTAAAAATCTACCAGTGGCCAAAATTAGCTCAAATCTTTCTCAAATTATTTACAAAAACCGGACATAAATTTGAAAAATAAAGTTTTTTTTATCTACACTCTTTAGGTGGAATGGGAAAACTAAACGTTTTTTTAGGTTCCATTTTGATTCATTTTTAAGGGTAAATCGTAATATTTTATCGTATATAATATCGTAAATCGCATGGCACTCCGTCGATAGCTAAAACGGCAGTAAAGTAAATGACCATGCTGATGAATATTTGCAAAATATAAAATATAGGTACGTAGATAATATAGACGTACAGACACCGACACAACCTGAAATATCATCTTGGACGAAACACTAATGAATATATATTTCTAAAGTAAACTAGGATTGGAGCTCAGTTCCTCGCTTACATCTCAGTTGACCCTGTCACTTTCTGGTTGTGTCCCAGGGAAAGGGCGTCATTTGTTGGTTCGTAGACAAACATTCCGATTTGGTCGCTATGATAGTCAACAAAGATGGCGGCCTTAAACTTTGTGCAGATGCAACACGCATATCGTACGATCAATATGGTCGTTCGTGTGTGATTGTGGAATGTTACTGAGTTTAAATTGGAGGTATCGAATCAACAGTCTTGGGGTAAAAGTCGAAAGTAAAAAACCTTTACAACACCTGGATGTGCCATCTTTGCCGTGTTAACTAGAAAACCAAACATTTTTGGCCTAACTACTGTGCTCTGTCGATGTATGTATTTTGGCCAACAATTTGTTGTCTCTATTGCGCGTTTGCTTTGGTTGCAGTGATGGGCGAAGTCAATTCCGGACTTGAAATTAACTGACTCAATTCCAATTTTGTGGACTTGTTGGCATTGCTGCTACATTGGACAATTCCAGGTTATGAATCCATGGAATTGACTTGATTAATCTTCAATTCCGCTGGACTTGGGTATTTGCCGAAATTATAAACTGATTCGGTAGGAATTGACTCGACGACCAGCAATTCACCCCATGTTCCGCTCAGGTTGACTTGACCTGCCAAGTCATCCATTGGATTCTCCTTGTCAAGCTTTAATATGAATTTTATTTGACTTAACGTTAATCCTTGTTTTGAGCCGATTTGATTCAACATGAAATTCAGACCTATTCCAACAAAATTCAAGCCAATATGCCCAATTTCAGCCTCAAAATTCACCAAAATCGTCTAAATTGTCGGCAATGCCTTAAATTTAGTCATAATTCACCTGAAATGAAGCTGGACTTCGGCTGAATTGAGTGGAATTGAATGGAATTGGTCAAAATATTTCCTGAATCAACCGGGAATTGCCTGGAACTAAGACTATAGATTGTTCCACATTATGTTTTCAGAAAACTAACTGTGTGACGCCTCGTTTTCTTACACTACGAGTGTAAAAAACACGTAAATATCCCATTCGTAGACTCTAACAGTAACTATGTAGAGTCTACAAGGTGTGATATCGACATGTTTTTGCATTCGTAGTGCAAGAAAACGTGGCATCATACTATAAGTTTCCTGAAAACGTAATGTGGAACAAACTACGGTATAGATCAGCAGTAAGTCAATGAATTGAAATTGAGTTGTCAGAATGAGAAACGAAAATTAACTGATTGTTGAAATAGCAAATGCAGAATGTGGCAATTATTTGACTTGCATTGAAACATGAATTAGTTGAAATTGACTCAGGCCCATGGAATTGAATTGGTATTGATCTGGAATGGAATTGCATATCAACACATAGGTAGAAATGGATTTGATTTGGCTCGCTGTTCGCTTGATCTCTAGGTAACTAACTCAAATCCATCGAAATGGAATTGAACCCATGCCTGGTTGCTTGTGCTCAAATACAGCAAAACAGCATTAAGGTAATAACAAAAATATCGTACGTAAAAACAAATATCGCG
>JAHWFP010053212.1:0-15166 GCA_023313725.1 Lithobius niger | reverse complement strand
TGGTCAACATTGTCGCTTACGCAGATGACGTCGCTGTTTGGGTGGTGAGTGCGGACCTTGACAATATTTTGCAGATACTTGAGGGCGCTATTGGAAGGGGATCTGAGCTCTTAGCGGCGAGGGGGTTGGCCCTCTCTGCTGCAAAGTCAGAGCTTATGGTCTTCTCCCAGGGCCCACTCCTACCTGCCTCCTTGAGGGTGGGATCGTCTATTGTTCGTTCGGTCTCGAGTGTTCGTTATTTGGGGGTTCGGCTGGATCCAACCTTGTCTTGGCAGGGAGAGGTTGCTGTTGTGAAGGAATCTGTCACTTCGCGCTTGCGTATCATATCTGCTTTAACTTCAAACAAGCTAGTGGCTAAGCGATCTGTTGTTACGACCCTGTACAGATCTTATATTAGATCCTGTGCTGATTTTCACTTGCCATTTTTGGCAGGTACTAGTCGCGTCATGGAAGCCATTCAGGTCACTTTGAATGAATGTTTGCGTGTCGTTTCTAGCAGCCTTCCATCGACTCCGGTCTCGGCTCTTTTAGTAGAAACTGGAGAACCACCAGTTCACATCAGGGCTAGGGAACTCCTTTGTGCTCTGTGCTTTCGTGCGGTTGCGAGGGGTCATCTGGATCCCCTTGGGCGCATCCTCTTAGACTATGGTATCCTGCCTTCTGGGGTGCTTGATTGTTTGGGTTCTCCGGGTCTCGGAGCAACTCTGCTTTCTGCTCTTTTCTCGGTTTTCCCGGTTCCAACCCTTGCCAGTCCTCCCTGCCCATGGGTGTGGTGCGAGACGGCGCTTTCTTGCTTCAGTGGCAAGTCTAGTCATGGTTTACGTATTTTCTGTGATGCATCATTTCTGCCAGGTTCCTGGGAGGGTGGGGTTGGGATCTTTGTTCCTGACCTCAAAATGGCTAGAAGCTATTACCTTCCGGGTCTCCCTTCTGCCTTTGTAGGGGAACTTGTTGCCTTGTCTATTGCGCTTGATGTTGCGATGGACCTCCAACTGCAGAATTTCACTGTAGTCTCAGACTCTGCTGCGGGAATCGGTTTGGTGAGAGAAGCGCTTTGCTCTTTGACCATCAGTCATCCCTTGGCCTTTGAAATCGGCTGGAAACTGTTTGGGGCAACACAGAGCGGCTCTACGGTTTCCATGCTGTGGGTGCCTGGTCACTCGGGAGTGGTCGGCAACGAGACTGCGGATGACCTTGCACGGATTGGTGCTACCTCCAGAACGAACAGTGTTTCGTTTCCACTCGCCCCAAGTGATCTTCGCCCAGTTCTTTCTGCCCAGTCCTCTTCCTGGTGGCAGAAGGAATGGGAAGGTAGTTTGACAGGTAGGACTTTGTACGCGGTGCACCCGTCCGTATCTTTGCCTTCAGTTCTTGGTGGGTTCCCCAGAAGAGAGTCGGGCATGCTCTCCCGCCTTCGTTCTGGGTGTGTGCTGCTGCGTGCGCACATGTTCAGACTTGGGTGGAGTTCCTCGCCACTGTGTCTCTGTGGAGAGGTTGAAACAGTGGAGCATTTCCTTTTCCGGTGTCCTCGTTGGTCTGGCTTCAGACGTCTTCCTTTGGCATTGGGAGATGTATCTGTTTTAACTGTGTATCCTGTGTGTGCCTCTACCCGTAGGAATTTGCGTGTGGTGGTGAAGTTCTGCAAAGATACTAGACGCTTTGTTTTTTAATGAGGTCATTTTGTATGGAGCCTGGTCTCTAATACCACCAAGTTCTTCCTCTTTGCATAATATGTCTTTAGTAAGTTTCATTTGTTTTAAAATGTTTTAACTCATGTTATATGGTTTTGTTGGTTTACCACCTGATTTAGTTATAATTTTACATTGAGCTCATGACTTCGGGTCTGTATGCTCTAATAAAATAAAGAAAGAAAGAAAGAAGAAGACTAAGCGAGCTCCTGATGTCAAACATTAAGTACAGGCAATTCGTACGCTATATATTGTTACAATAACTGATCTCAGAGCATCATCTCAACTAACAATGAACATCAATTTCGGAGTAACAATGGGTCGTTATAATATGACGCCATGTGAACCTTGGGTTTGGTAGATATCACAAATGTCGTCATCAAAACAACTTCGCTGGGGTGGCATAAATTCAAAGTTTGAGATCAGTAATGAAACTCGCAACAGTTGAATTTTCCGCCCTCATTTTGGAAGTGTTAACGGGACTTCCCTATATTCTCCCCATCCTCTTCTCCCCCCCTCATAATCGTTACTCCTGTCCTCTTGTTCCCACTCTTCTTGTGTACCTCATCTCAATTCCCCTCCCCTCCCCTCTTCCGTATCTTGCCACACCCTCCCATGTTTATTTATGGAGACAACGTTAACGGGACATTTCCACCGAGATTTTGATGCAGACCCAAAAAAGACGCATACTTGTGTTTTACTGAATGCTGAAACTTATCACTGAGAAAGTCATATAGCTTTTAAAAGCCCCCTGCTGCAAATTAATTTCCTTGATTGTTTCCACCAACTTAGAAACAATTCACGTTGGCATCACGCACCACCAAAGTGTTGCAAGTAATTTTCTTTCATTTGCTCATGCATACAATGATTGATGCCTCCCACTTTAAAACAATTCAACTTCGCTCTCTAAGTCTGCAGCTACAAAATAAAGGCGCCTTTCCATCGTATCAGGCTGCCCACTAAGGTGCTTCGTAATTAACAACCTATCGTCGTTTTATTTAAAGTTGTCCGCTTTTAGCTGAAACACGGATTCTTTTTTTTAGCTCAACAACGAAAGTCGGAAAGTCCGAGGCCATGCGCCCACTCTAGTGAGCAGTACTTTGACACATCGTACACAGCAGTCTATCGAACACTACACCCATCACACCTCCTTATCCCTTAAGGCAAAGTACTCAAAGAATTTCCAGTGAAATTCCCAAACAATTTAAAGTCATCACAGTGCTGCTATTACGGACAGTCGGATTCCGTGGAAGATCGGTCACATAAATCTTAAATAGCAGCTAGGGTTCGGGGATGGTATACTGAGAGACACCAGCAGGAACAGCCACCCATTGAACAGGGACAATCCCTGAAACAAACTCGTAGTCGACGACAAATTTAGTGAGACTAAACCCAAGAACAGTGTAGTGTGGAATGCCGTAGGAAAGAACTTTATTAATAATAAAGTAGTGGTTAATATAATAAAAACCAATTAGGGCAGTTTAGTTTTACAATCGCAAAAAAGGTTTTACCCAATTGTACGAAATTCCTTTTTTTTTTTTTAAATGAAAGCTTACCTAAAAGGTCCTGCTGAGGAAGCCACTTAGTCACTTTCACGTTAGGTGGAATGTTTTCTATATTTTCTTCAAGTTTCCAAATTATCATCTGCTTTAATTTTGAAAAGGCCGTAAGAACTGCTTGTTTGAATTTTGGTGCCATGCCTGCAGCTTTTGCATTAGTCCCTAAACTAAACACAATAAATCCTTGGTCACCAGACTTCCCAACAAACTGTTCCATATCCTGCAATGAGAACCACTACGGAATTAGAATGTTAAATATGGAGCTTTCATTTCGGTGTTACAGTAATAAGACAATTATTACGGTATTACAGTAATAAAATAATTATCATGGTTTTACAATATTACAGTTTGGTATTAAAGGATTACGGTATCACATTTCGGTGTTACAGTAATTATTATGGTTTTACAATATTACAGTTCGGTATTAAAGTATTACGGTATCACATTTCGGTATTACAGTAATAATTTTTTTTAACAATCCTAAATTAATAAACAAAAACGGAACCTTAAATGTCAAGAGTATTGGTTTAAAAGTCAAACTTTAGAAGGGGCACATACAAGCTTTGACTATAAGAGTGTCGGCTGCAAACTTCGTCAGTAAAAAATTAGTATGCACTAGACCATTCCTACCCGGTGGTCTGCATCGTTCCTTATTAACAGGAAAGCAATAAATACATTTTAACGAAAAATCGTAAGACATGGAGTGGAATGTGCAACAAACGTATCAAGAAAACAAAGCCAATAGCACATGCGAATTAAAACAAGTCTTGTATTTCAGTACCGAGGACATAAAAAATAGCGATACGTACGTCAGAGAGGTTAAAAAAATATATAAAAACATCTTAAATTATGCCACAAGTGGTTCAACCATGATGGTATGGTGTGAGTGCCTCAGCACTAAAACAAATAAAAAAAAAATGGATTCAGAATAACGAAGGTACAAATACAGCATAAAACATGCAAAAAAAGGTCATATTACCAAGAAATATCTTATACAATCATCGCAATAGTAGGTAAAATGTCAAGAAAACAGTAGTTGCTTACAGGATTGTGAGCTGCGTTAGGCAGGAAGGCAGAGTGATAAAGAGAAGTGAAGTAGAAGTGGTGTGTACTGTGTCTACTGTGAAAGGGGATTTAGATGGACTGCGCTGTGGTAAAGGATGGGATCGATCGTGCAGATGGGCACATAAAGCATGGAAACAAGCAAGACTAAAAGAAAACTGGAACAAAAAAAGGACTGGGAGGGACAGGAGACGAAGGGAGGAGCAAATGGGGGAAGGGGGAAATAAGGGAAAAAAAGGAAACCATCACCAGTGACAGACAGAGAAAAAATTAGGAGGAGGGGGGACCAGGGAAAAAAGTCGGCCCAATGTGTCATCAACCTGTAATGTAGGTAACAGTCACCAACCACCTATTAAATACATCACTGGAAACAATGGGCCAAAATTCACTTCTCACGACTCCCACCACCTAACTTTTTCTCTGCCTTTCCCCGGTGTTTCTCTTTGCTGTTTTTCCCCTTTCCCATATGCTCCGCCTTCGTTTCCTGTTGTCCCCACCTCCTTCCTTTTTTTGTACCCATTTTGTTTTAGTTTTGTTTGTTTCCTCCTCCCCTGTCACCCTCCCCCGCCCTGATCCTCGGTTCCCTTCTTATTTACCCGTTTTTCCGCTACCCATATTTTCCTTTTCCACATCATCTTGCTTTTTCAACCGGCCCCAGTTCCCCGTTATTTACCGTTTCTAGCCTTTCCATGCCCGTCTGCACGATCGATACCATCCCTTTACCACAGTGCAGTCTATCTAAAAAACCCTGCACACAGTAAACTCCATTTCCACGTTACTTCTGTTTTTATACTCCCTTCATCCCTGACGCAGCTCACAACCCTGTAAGTATACTGTAAAAAACCCTGTAAAATGTAAAAAAAAAAAAACATTTTACCTATGACCTTTATTGCATGTTTTATACCATATTTTTACTTCCGTTTTACTGAATCCATGTTTTGTTAGTTTTAGTACTGCTGCACGCACACCATACCATCATGGTTGATCCACTTAAAGCTAAATGTAAGGTGTTTTATTTCTATTTTAACCTCTCTAATGAAGGTGGTTGCTGTTTTTTATGTAATCCTCGGTACCGAAATATAAGACTAATTATTTTAATACGCATGTGGTATGGGCTTCTTGGTATGATCCAATGATAATGTGATGTGCGTTTTCCTGCTTTGCTGTTTGAATAGTTTTGGGTCGAGTTGGTAACATTAAAGTTTATACGCAGTAGAAAACAGTACAGGATGTCGTCAAGTACTTTAATCTACGAAACTTGTGTAAAAATCATCGAAAATTCTTATGCATCAATTCTCAAATGCCAAACTTAACAAGAAAATTGTGTTCTTAATATTGTTATTTTAATGATATTCCCAATAACAAAAAATCCTACAACCGTACGCTCACACGTGCTATCTAAAAGGCTAGAAAATAGATTTACAAAGCTGGATTTACAACGTCATTGCCAAGTTATTGATTTTTTTGACGCGTGTCAAGTAACCTTGAATTCATAAGATGTTATCAAAGCTTTTGGGTGCTTCCTCTTTTTCTTTGTACGAAATGAAAGCTTTTTTCGTTGTTTGAAAGCGCGAAATACGCATCTCTCTCTTCCCATACACCGACTAAAGAAAAGTGGCTGCAACGTCGCAGAACTAGTCGTCTTTGTTGCAACATGAAATAAACAGAAAAACTCAGTGGAGTCATTCAGCCGTAGCTCAAATATCTGAATTACACTGAGAGTTTCCTGGTTCATTTGCTAAAAAAACAGTCACCAACATCCCCTCTCAGCCACGAAGGAACAGTTTGGTGGATAGACAAATTCTGATCAACCTGCTTACTTTTAAAATTCTCTTTAACTTCATAAAAGCTGAGGGAAGAATAACATTTTGGCATTCAAGCGTCTATTTCAGAAGACATCTTCAGAGTCCTATTGTAATTATTTTGAGTTGAACCGGGAACAACACTTGACCTACTGCCAAAAGTTAGTAAAACCAACCGTGGCTTAACCGTGTCTGGTTTTATTAACTTTTGCTACTGCCAATTAAATTACTGTTGGAAGACATAACAGGCGAACTGAATACATTAGTTGTTGAAGTCAATGTTGGCCAAGATGCAGAACTGGCAGTACACACTTGATTTGCACCTCTCCATAAAAAAACTAATTACAAAATCCTGTTTAGAAGTCAAATCCAATAAGGCAGTGTCATTACACGTACCAGCTGATAGAGGCTGAACAAAATAATTTGGCATTTGAGCATGCAATTGAGCTGACACTTCACTAGTCTAACACTGGGTCTAAGGTAAAATTGATCTGTCTGAACTTGTCCAGAAGAGGCATTCCAAGTTAGGGTAACTGAAACCAGCTGGTGTTGCTGAAAATTAGCAAAGGTATTAGAATAAGTTTGCAAATGCAGGAGGAAGTGGAAGTGGTGTAGGAAATTTAAGTTTGAAGAAACATTGGATAGAAATAGAACTCCTCCAGAAGCACTAGAAAAGAAATTTCCTACTCAGTGAAGGAACAATAGGATTTGCAGGCATGTTTAAGTTTAGGGCTGCAGCAGTAATATTCACAGGAAGCAAACCTAAATTAGGTTTAAACATAAGGCTAGAGCTAGACATGGTCACATTTGGAAAGCAGATGCAGGAAACTGAACCAGAAGAGTCCCTAAATTTGCTGGTTGAGGAGGTAATCTCTGCAAATTCAAGGGTGGAAGCACAGGGGTTGTCGTATTCAAAAGTTCAGTTCCTTGACCTCTTCTAAGTTGACTTCTAGCCCTAGACCAATTTCCTATTTTGTTTGGGTCCCAAGACTGTTTCCAGGATCCAGGTTCTAAGTTGGGCTTAGCAGCGGTGGCGCCACAGGGTAGGGGGGGGGGGGGGGGCGGCCGATTCCCCGTCGGGGAAGCCTTACCCCCCTGTCGTGGAGTAACCGAGATTGTCGTCGGGGAACAGCCGGAAGACCGAATCCACACGACGACATAAAATTCGTAAAAATTTGGGGAGGAAAAGCTCAAAATAGAGTTTGCCGTTTTGTTTCAGTAGTCCTCTTCACCTCCATAATTTAGCAGCTGTCTAAGTTAATGCAGAAACGTTAATAAATATGTACAAAACAAAAGTTGTTATGGATTCTAGTTAAGTTTTCGTCATTTGAATTCGTGATACCAATGAACTGAGCGAAAATCGTGTACAGTAAGTGGCTAAACTGAAAATTGATATGCTGCGTTAGAACGTAAACTCCATGATTTGATAGGCATCTTAGTTATGAGACACGTTTGGGATGCCAATGTCTTACCAGTTATTTTTAAAAGAAGGCCCGATTCTAAAAGCCCAACGCACAAAGCGAATTACGGCCAACTGTGTGTTCTTGCTATGGTTAAATATTTTCCAAACCTAAATTATTCAGTGTTAGTTAACGTTAATTTAATATTATTAAAAAAAATGTAATTCATCAGTTAATTTAATTTGTACATAAAATATGTAACGAAAAAAAAAACATAGCCCCCAGTCAGGCCGGCTAAAAATGGTTTCTTTTGCTGAAAAAGTACAATACCTGTCAATTTTTGCGTTGTTGTCTCAACGATGCTGCCTTGGCATGAGATTTCAGAATCCGATGGCTGCCTCAGTCACCAAATTGCGCATGCGTGTTCTCCCTATAAGAGTGGAAGCTGCCCGAGCTTGTCATCCTTTTGTCTCAAGATATGTCAAATGGTGACTCAAGAGGGGAGACAGGGTGGACCTTAAGGTATGGTACTTTTTCAGCAAAAGAAACCATTTTTTGTTGGCCTGGCTGGGGCCGGGCAAAATGTTATTTCTTTATGCTGCAAAAGTACAATACCTGTAAATTTTACATTGGCAGGCCGACCTCGTTAAATTAGGTGGCGGGCACCTTTTGACTGAGTTTCCTGGGGTGACGAGGCAGGCGGTTGGAGTTTTGGAGTCAACGTGGGATATGGAGAGATGTTGGACTCCAGGGATCCCAGCTTGTCCAAAACTTAGTCTGGTGACGGTTGTACAATGGTACTGATTTTTTTTTTTAACAAGAACACTTTTCCTTAGGGGCTAAGAACACTTTCAGAAAAGGTGGTGGAGAGTACCAGAATTATGATTGGAGTTCCTAGTGGAGACGTGGAGAAAGTTCATACGAATGTGTAATTGGTGGCCTTTCAAGTGGAGTGACTCCAGGTTGTCGTGCTTTGGTATGGAGACTTTGGCAAGAGTGCACAAGGATCGGGAGTGAAGAGAGTCAGTTCGTACAGTTGGAGAAGTGGGGTGGTTGTCAGCTTTTAACGAAGTGTGGATGAGCTAGGACATTCAGGACGGAAAGTTCATTTCGGCATTCTTCCATGTGCATATTTATAATTTAGAAGAGAACCAAATCGAGTCAGGTGTGGACAGAGAGGTCTAGATTAGATTCGAAACGATTGGGGGGGAGGGGGTTGTAAGAAAAACCTTTTGCTATTAAATGCCAGCCAATGGTTTTGAATTTACGGAGTTACAATTCCGGGGGTCCAAGTGTTTGTGGGGAGCCGGGGGACAGTTGGGGCAGGTATCATGAGGTTTTTTGAATTTAAGTTTGAGGGGTGATCAGCAATGTTGGCCGGCAATGGTGTGTTTAACTAAGAAGTGGTGTTGCTGCAGATGCCGAAATGATAGCCCTTAGCTTTGTGACGGCATAAATCGCATGGTAGGTCCAGGGTTTGATGGTTGGATAATTGAGCCATGTGTGGATGAAGGGGTTCAAAGGAGCTTGCGTTGTCGTATTGCTATAAGGAAAAAAACTTGGAAGGGTTGGCCCGAAGCTGCAGTTGTTAAGGACTCCCAGGCGTTTGTGATTTCGGTGTAGAGGGTGAGATCGGAGTTATCGTAGTTTTGGTTACAGGAAGAGATTATAACCTTCAGCAGACTGGATTCAGGAGCGGCAGTGGCTGGTCTTGAGGGAAGAGTGAGAGACGGGATCCTAGAATCAGAGGGTTTCAGATCCAGAAGAGGGTGGAGGAACCGACAGGGGGTTTTGTAGGTTGACCTTGTTGATTTGGTGAAGGTTATGTGGTTCAGAACCCATGGAGCATACATTAGTGGTTCGGTGAGGCCTCGGTGGGGGGGGGGGGGGTGAAGCCTTCGATGCTAATGCATTAGAAAGTTCACGTTGAGCGGATAATTCGAGTAGTCTTGAATTCTCGGTTTGAAGAGAGGATTTTAGCGCCTGTAATGATTTAATGAGATCCACTTGAGCGGAGAGCTGTGCCTGAAAAGAATCCAGGAGAGCTTTTGCTTTTCCATAATTCGATACGAATTAGTTCTTAGCACCTTTATTTAGGCGACGTTTGTGTTTTAAGATGGTTAACAGCTTCACATGGTCGATTTCCAGAAGTTTGTCAGCGTCAAGGCCGAAAAAGGAGGGGACTACAGAGTCCGTTGAAATAGTCGAAGTTTCCTCTGTAAGAAGAACGTCTTCGGAAAGGACAAAAAGGGCTTCGTTGTTTTCCATGGGAATAGGGCTAGGTGGACGATCGAGGTCCGAATCTTTGCATGGAGAGTGAGGAGTTGCTGGGATGAGTTCCATGGAGGTGTTTGGAATGAGGGGTTGGATGGTTTGATCTTCCTCAATAGGGGATGACGGGCTCCCGATGTCCGATGGAGAAGGGTCGTCATGAATTGGTGGTTCGATTTGACTTGGTGATTCCTCTTGACTTGTTTTCCCCAATGGTGAAGAAGGTGTGTCGGTCATATCCAAGTCAACTGAAGATGGCGGAAGAGTGGTTGACTGGTTCATGTAGCCAAGATGCTTGTGAGGAGGGGGTGCTATTGGTTGAAGACTGGAACATAGTCTTGCCAGGAGTGACAGGAAGCGATGTTGTTGTGCAGGAGCGTTTGGAAGCTCTAATGCAGGGACGGGATTGTTGTGGAGTGACGACAGAGTTCCTCAGGATGGACGTCAATAATGGTGAAGAATTAGAAGACGTAGAGTGTTTCTGGGGCTTGGAATCTTGGGAGGGTTGGAAGAGGGGGGGGGGATTGAGGCTTAATGGCGCGTCGACAACTTGGTCATTAGCGCCAACCTCAGTCACAGTGCAGTGGTCCGGGTTGCCACTGCACCACACATTACAGAGATGTTATTCAAACCCCTAATCTAAATCGTGTCATACATCTGTACCTCCTGCAAAAATTGAAAAACACCGGACAGGAGGACAGACTTATCGCCCAACTGACGCGCAATGTCATGCGGAAGATGGAACCGACGACGGTTGGAAGAAAGGTGTTCTAATTTGAGTATCTTGAGTAGGTGTGCACGTTGGTGGCGTTGCCGTTTTCTAATTGCTGAAGCTTGGAGTGTTGCGGCGATAGTAATCCAGACAGCCAGAGGTATGGTTACACAAATGGGTCAAGGGTAGGAGTAATACCCGCACTTGCGGTGATACTGACAAACCCCTTTGTGGGGGTCTATACGGGCAGGATTCTTCAGACCTGGATAGTGGCAGGATCCGGGATCATCAATGATGGGGGTTCTTCCGAAGAAAACATCCACTTCATCTTCAAAACGTTTGGCATTACGAACTTTTACCATGTTTCAGAATGGTGAAGAAAATCTGGTTGCCAAGAGGTCTAGCTAGGCATGAGGATCGCAACAAAGGTTTGCAGGCGACAGGATGTGTGGCGGGAAACATAAGCAAGCGGAAGCGGAAACGAAGGAGGTTAGTCCAAGTGCTGGGGAGGGGGGGGTGCGGTCATGGGGTGGACGGTCCTGATCCCTTACGGCCGCACGCGACAGGCTGTGTAACAGGAAACGTAAGCGAGTGGAAGCGGAAATGAAGGAGGCGAGTCCAAGAGCCGGGGGGTTCCAGTCATGGGTTGGATGGGCCTGATCCCTTACGGCCCTGAAGTGGCGTGGTGGGCCGAGGCCAGTGAGTCATTTGGCTGAAGTGAGGGTGGGCACGGCCGTTATGCGGGCGTGCGAGGTAGTGGAGTCGGGCGAAAGGGTTCGACCGGCCCCGTTGGTGTGAAGGTCGTGTGGGAAGGCTTGAACGTTGGTTGCCGGGCATAAGCCGTGGTTAAGGAAACCGTGGCCGCCAATGGGACAATGGAAAAGATGGACGACAAAAGGAACATGGAGCGCGTCAATGGGGGCCACAGAGATGGTTGGACGGTCAGCATCAGAACGCCAGATATCGGGCAGTGGGTGCTGGTCGCCAAACTCGGGTGACAGCCGTTGAACCGCCGGAGCGAGGGCTGCCGTTAGAGGGACGACGTGTCGTTGGTGCAGAAAGCTTCGCGTGAACTCGGTGTGTAGCAGGCCTGCAAGGTGGTCGTTGATGCGTGAACTTGTCACAGTCGCTTAGCGACATGGACGAGATGAGTTGTGCGCCGCTTTGGACGATGGAGAGAGATGGTCGGACAACCGTGATAAGTGCAACAGGATGGCGAGCGGTTAGTGTCGGCAGGCGGCAGGGGCCACCGGAGGTGCAACGTGTTGTGGGAGCGGAACCAATTCCACGTGAAGCTGGCGACAGCAGGCCTCCAAGGTGGCCGCAAGGGCGAACTTGATAGGCCAGTCGTTGGTCAACTACAGTGACGGACGAGAACCGGTGTCTTTTAAGCATGGTGTGGACTGAGGTAAGGCTCGAGCTACGTCGGTGGGTCGCTTGCTCCGATGAGGACCAACATGAACTAATTTGTGGGAACGGACGACGTAATCGAGGATGTAGCTAATGACGTGAGTCAGTGATGGATCTTCATTGAAGCCGGAGACTGCCGAGGTAGGAGTGGTGGGGCTGGGGCTAACCGATGGCCGGAGGCCGAAAAACGGATAGGGTGTGAGATGGAGGAGCTTACCTGGTGGGGCTCGAGCTCGCAATGCCTTGTGCGGGAGAGCAGTGTCTTATTCGAGGGACCGTTGAAGATGAAAGGCATCAATGCAGGCACTGGACGAGTGGCGATGACGTTGAGATACTTTGGCAGGATGTCGCCAAGGAAGATGGTGGGGTCTGTGCGGAGAAGAATAGAGCCGGCGGATGGTGTACACGACAAAGAGTCGGCAGTAGATGGTGGACTCAGGCGACAGGGGGGGATCAGCCGTGCGATTGGCAGCCAGGCGAGGTTGACGACAGGAAGGGTCCGGGGAGAGGGCTTGAAGCTGATGGGACGACAAGGCGACGAGGGTTGTTGTCCCCATCCGGCTCGGAGAACTGAGGGCCGGTGGTGCGACATGGACTTGGTGGCAACTGGTGAAAAACGTTGTGACATGAGTAAGAGACGCCGACCACGGCAAGGGGTGGAGTTGACATCGGGAACGACAAGGGGTTGACGTCTGAGAATGGATTCGGACGACCAACAGACGTGCGGGGTGGCGACAATTGTGAGATGGTTCGTAGCAAGGAAGACATGCGTCGCGGGACACGATAGGTGATAGATGGTTGTCATCAGTGGCAAACTCGGGTGACAGCCGTTGAACCACCAGACGTAAGTTGGGGGCATCGAACAGAAGGCCAAGCGAAGGGATGACAGGAGAGTCGGACAGAAGAAGTGTCGTAAGGACTGTTGTGCAGGGACGTGAAGAGGGCCGCAAAGGTGGGGGGGGGGATGAACATCGGTTCAGGTGTGGAACGATCCCAGGAAACAACGGGAGGGAGCCACGACGACTTCATTTCCAACAGTGATAATTCTGGCCGAAGGAGGGGCAGACGAAGCAACCGTCATCGATGGCGGCTTGAGAGAAAGAGATAACAAGCTCGGGCAGCTTACACTGTTATAGGGAGAATCACGCATGCGGGACTGGGTGACTGAGGGTGGTCATCGGATTCTGAAATCTCAAGGCAAGGCAGCATTGTTGAGACAACAATGCAAAAGTTTACAGGTATTGTACTTTTGCAGCATAAAGAAACAGAATTTTGGTCACAATTAGGTTTTTACGACCTCTCATGCTAATGAATGTTTACGAAAAACATCTCACATTTCCTTAACAATGTGGTGCAAACGTGTCTCGATAAGCCCAAAATAGGCCCTCAAATAGTGTAAAATGCTGCAGCTCCCAGGGATCCGCCCCGGACCCCGCTGGAGGACCTTACTGTGCTCCCCACACCCCCTAGCTGGTTTCGCCGGGCCCCTGCTAAAGTAGTACAAATATAAACAAAAAATGTTCGTTTTCTTTACCCCATGTCCGGGAATCATTGCCCCCCCCCCTATCTGGAGTTGTCTGACGCCACTACTGGGGCTTAGACCTAGATGACCTAGACATAAACTCGTAAAGCAGAATACTTTTTTTTCCCAACCGAAGAATTAGGCTATAGGCTAAGGCACGATACACAATAGTTAATCCACAGCAGATAGAGCTGGTGGCCCAAGTAGGATTACAGTAGTAAGGAAAAGTCACACAACAGACTAATAACCACACTTGAAAGGAAATAATGGCCAATAGGCTAAGGCTAGGCTCAAAATACAATTATTTGAGCAGTAACTGAAGCACAGTATCCTAAATAGGCCTACAGAAATAAATGATGTATAATAGGCTATATTAGCATCACATGTAAAATTCTACCACAAAATAAAAGCACTGTCTTCAGTCAAAGCAATAATCCACAAACTGCCATAAAAAGGAATTACTACATCTCTTAACAGAAGTCAGTATTCACAACTCAAAGTCAATTATTTCTTGTCAAACTAACAGTAGACGGCCGGGGTCCCAGATGATAATGGAACACCCAAGGTGGCCGATCGTCCTTGGATTGAGAAAATAAGGGATGGCTAGATACACCACTTATGCCGGAGTGGTGAAAAAAATGAGTGGTCGATGCACCACATATCCAAGTTCAAACCAGAATTGTTAGAGAACTCGGAGTTTATTCCAGAACCACTTGTGAAGATGTAAGTCAGTGGTTCAAGGATGTTCTAGGTTATGCTGAAGCAGAGTGGCATATTACTAGAAGAGTTGTTTGCTGGTTAGGGATTAGCTTCCAAAGTGACGCCTAAAGAGGCTGCAGGGCCTTTTTATACCCAATGCAACTTCCAGCTCCCTCCACTGGTGGAGCAAACTATTTCCTACATCATTGCCTGGTATCCCATGAACAACCTCTGGTAACAGCTATCCCTACTGGCATACCCATATGTGAAAGCAGATAGCATGATTTTGAGTTGTAAGTACTGAATTTTGGTAATTGATGGGTGTTAATGATAAGGCTACATAGAATAGAGTAGCGACAATAACGCCATATTGGCTACGAGCTAGTATCTGGAGAGATAGCTCCAAGGGTCACTCGATTAAAATGGGGGAAAACAACGGCACTTCCAGTCAATGACGTGCTTTCAGAACAGATTTCTTAACCTAAAAAAAACGTTGTTTTCTTCAATAACTTATGCTGCGAGGTTGTAATCGGAACAGAAAAGATTCTACTTGCTAAAAATTTAAGCATCTGCCACCAAATCGACAAAAATCGCTCGTTTTAGGCCTAAGAAAACCGCTCTAGCAGCATTAGCTTCAGTTAGGTTCTCTTCTTTTTCCCCTCCAGTGCAACTTGCAGCTAGCCAAGTTACTGGCTCCAGCATAGCGTCATGAATAAAAATATGACGTTATTGTCATTGCTTTATACATAATAAAAAACCATAGAATCAGCCGAGCTGGGCCAACTAAGGCTCCAGCAGTTGAAACTGTAGTTGTTGTTCCTGTGACGTCAGAGGTGACCTTTGGCGTAACCTTCAGCGTAAAGTCAACCCAACTCAAACCTATGCTATTTATCCCCTCCCAGCTTCTAGATTCGCTGAAATTTTCAAACAGATTAAAGGCTACTAAAATTGCACAAATGAACAAAATGGTCGCACAACGTTTCGGGATTCAATCCTTCTCGTTGTAAATTAGTGCTCAATAAAGCGAGGAAAAAAATCAGA
>JAHWFP010053209.1:0-14871 GCA_023313725.1 Lithobius niger | reverse complement strand
TATTATTATTATTATTATTATTATTATTATTATTATTATTATTATTATTATTGATCATGATAAACATGATCAAAATAATATTGACAAGTACGAAAATATGATGGCCAGTAGAGGTTTTGTTATACGCAACAAATTGAAACTGCCACTAGAGAAGAAATTAGAAATAATCCATTGACGAGTTCATGCCTTGACCTGATTATAACTAAACTGACAGACTTAAACTGCAAAAGTGCTGTAATTACTACTATTACATTAATTATTACTATTACTATTATTACTGGCAGATCGTTATTATACCATTGCTGGTTTTAGTGACAAAATAAAAGACCATCAAATAAATAAAAATACAAACTTAAACAACAATTTTTGGTACAAAAAATTAAACAATATTAAAATTATTGATGAATTGAATAAAATAAACTGGGAATGTCTAAAAGAAAAAAAAACCCGAATGATATTTATAATATAATTAATACATGCATATCAGAAATATACATAAAAAACACCAGAGAAAAAAAAGGTAAACCAAATGGGAAAAATAACATAAGACAAGAATGGATGAATGTAGAACTACTCAAAAAAGTAAATGAAAAAAATAGTTTGTGGAATAAAATTAAAAAGATTGGTAAGAATATAAACAGAGACGAAAATAGTTACAAGCTAGAAATTGAAAAGTATAAAAAGTTGAAAAAAGATGTAGAAAAAGAAATAAGTGATACCAAACAAAACTTCTACAACAACTTTTTTAAAATACACAAAGATGATGGTAGAAAAACTTGGCAGAAAATAAATGCTATTTTAGGAAAAGAAAGTACAAAAAAAAGTATTGACTCACAAATAATTCTAAATTTTAAAAATAGAAATATAAAGAACATATGTGAGGATTTTTCACAAAACTTTCAGGAACAAGTACCTAATATTGATCATGACCTAAAAGAACTGAAACTAAACAACCGTAAAAATAAAAAAGATTAAAGAAAGTATTAAACATAAAAAAAATTTAGTGTTGAAAATACAATGGAAATACAAGAGGCTAATTATTATAATATAATTGCAATTATTAACTCATTGAAAACAAAGAAATCGAGTGGACACGACGGTTTTCTGCTTGAACATTTTATTGCTACAAAAGAGAAAACATGTGAATTTATGGTGATTTTGATAAATTGTATAATCATAAGTGAAATATGACCTGATGCGCTTAAGAAACAAATTATTAGACCGATATATAAAAAGGGAAATAAGGGAAACATGAACAATTATAGACCTATTTCACTACTTCCTATACTTAATAAAATTATTGAAAAATTTTTTGCAACAAGAATTGAGAAATTTCTTGACAAATATAAAATTTTAGATGACAAACAATTTGGTTTTAGAAAAGGAACTGGTACAATTAATGCACTTGAAAATATTAATAATAACGTCACAAGAGCTCTCAATAATGGGAAATTTGCTGGTGCAGTGCTAATAGATCTAAGCAAGGCTTTTGATACTCTCAAAGGCGACATTCTCTTAGAGAAACTACACAAACATGGAATAAGAGGTAAAATGTACAACATTAAAAAAAGTTATTTAACAAATAGGAAATGTAGTGTAAAAATTGGTGAGGAAAATAGTAACTGGAAAGCGATAACACATGGAGTCCCAGAAGGTTCTGTATTGGGCCCACTTCTTTTCATTATTTATATCAATGACCTCTTACATATTAATTGGAAAACGGAAATTGTTCTTTATGCAGATGATATTTTCTTGCTATCGATACATGTTAACGATGGCAAAATGATAAAACATCTGCAAGAGGATTTTGACAAATTGAGAATTTATTTGCTACAAAACGACCTTATACTAAATAAGGAAAAAAACATGCTTCTTGCCTTTAAAAACGTCTCACATGAAGGACATCACTAAAGAAATTATTATCTGTGAAGATAACTGTAATATTGAAACGGGAAACTGTGGTTGTAAAAAAATGGAAAGAACTTACAAGACCAAATATTTAGGTCTTGATATAGACACTAATTGGAAATTCTACAGCCATATTGAAAACTTAACAATAAAAATTAGGAAAATGCTACCAAGTCTTTACAATGTGAAAAATGTTCTCGATGTTAGAAACAAAAAAATGATTTTCGAATCCCTGATTATGACAACTGTGAAATATGGAATTACCCTGTATGGATCTACATCAAAATCAATCATTAAACAGTTGCAAAAAGTAATTAACAAGGCCGTTAAAATTCTTTTTAAAAATGAAAAACTAAAAAGTAGCAAAGATATTTACAACCACTTTAACTTTTTAACTGTAAATCAGTCACATTGCTTTGAAGTAATAAGGAAAAATTACTTTAAAACAGAAAAAAGGACTGTGACAGAGAGATCTGTTAGAGGTAATAATAGATGGATTTGTGAACCACTATGGAGAAACTCGTATGGCAAAAGGGGCCATTCATACATGATACCAAATTACTTCAACAAAATACCTGTTAAACTTAAATGTCTTACAAATTATAAACTCATGGAAAAGGAAATCAAACATTGGTTTAAAACAACTTAGTTTATGTATGTATAGAGATGTATTGTCTTTGAAATTTATAAGTTTATTTATTTGTTAATAATTCATACTACTTTTCGTCTTTGTGTCATATTATCTTTATTATTATCTTTATTATTATCTTATGGATCATGTACAACAATTTTGTGAAGTTAATATGTTGCTTGCACACACAAGTCTTTTGACTTCGTGCCTTTTGTCCACCATGTACCTACATGTCATGTACAAATGATTAAAGCTATATTATTATTATTATTATTATTATTATAATTTTACTTGCCTAAACCAGCACATACAGACTCGAAAGAGACTCGTGCTTCTCACTGTAATTCGTACTTAATGTACTTACTTACAGTATTAAATTATTATTATTATTAAACTATTATTATTATTATTATTATTATTATTATTATTATTATTATTATTATTATTATTATTATTATTATTATTATTATTATTATTATTATCAAGATTATTCAAGATGGCCGTGCCCAGTCGGGCCGGCTCAAGAAATCTGCTCCCGATTAACAGCGGATTTTTCTTCTACCACAACCAATCCATCACTCAAAACGGTAAATCAGGTCAGTGATCTTCTTGTGCATCGGCAGAACCGTTCATCGTGACCACCTGTGACTTGTTTCTATGAGAATTGTTCTCCTTTACTCGTGTAGTGAACGTTTTTTGCCTCTCCAACGAGTCCATGTGTTACTCCCTTTTTTAGTGACGTCATTTGTTAACCACGCGTCACTTATTATCTCTGACGTCATTTACGTTTTTGACGTCACCTACTACTCTGGCCGAAAACTACAACGCAACCATGTCTCTCTGTCAAGAGTGCAAAAACCCAATCACCACAAATGAAGGTGAGATATTGACCTGCTGCTCGTGTAAAGGAAAATTCCACTACAAATGTACGGGACTCTCTGCCACAACATTAAAAGCCATGGGAAAGAAAAAAAAAAGATGAATGGAGTTGCAAGAGATGTAAGAAAGGCAGAACAAACTCGTACAATGAAGATGCAAACGAAAATGAAACCGAAACCGAAGATGGAGCTGAAAATACTGACAGCACTAAAAAAGACCCACTTGAAAGAATAGAAAATAAAATCAACGAAGTTTTAAAGGGTATGAAATTCATAGAAAATCAGTACGAAGATATCAAAAAGGAAAATATAGAAATCAAGGAAGAAAACGTGGAAATTAGGAAACGTCTACAGGCACTTGAAGAAAAAATGCATAAGCTTGGTGAAAACAAATCAGACACGCAAACTCTAAAAACAAAAGTCGAAGAAATTAAAAAGAGTCAAAACGAAAGTGAACAATATAATAGAAATAGAAACCTGGAAATTTTTGGCGTGGAAATGACAAAAAAAGAAGACATTAGAGATACTGTTTACCGCATCGTTGACGGACTTCAGCTCAGTTACTTTGACGACAGCCACATTGAACGTGTTCACCGTATACCAACAAAAAATACAGAAAAACCGCAGCCTATTGATTTAATTTTGACATTAAATTGCACCACCCTAACTGCAATTTTACTGAAATTAGTAGGACCTGTACCTGCCTAAGCCTAAATATTGTTAAACAAGCTAAATACCTTGGTATTGTGATTGACAGAAACTGGAAATTTTATGACCACATCAATAACTTAATCACCAAGGTCAGGCAGTTCCTTCCTGGTCTTTACAAAATCAGGAATATTTTGGATGAACATAACAAAAGACTTATTTACAATACCTGCATACTTTCTCTTGTCAGACACGCATGCCCTATTTTTGCTTATACTTCTTCTGGATACATTGCCCGTCTTCAAAAATACTAAATAAAGCTTGTAAGATTCTTTTCAGAGATGTTAACTCCACACAAAAAACATCAGATCTTCTTCAAGAGAAATCACTGATGACCTTTAGGCAAATTTCAGATTTTACAGTAATTACACAAAATTACTTTAACAAAGATTACAACATACCTGTGAAGAGAGCGATCAGGAACAATAATAATTGGCTGACCGTACCTTCCTTCAGGAACTCTTATGGAACGAGAACCATGAACTTCATTTCACCCTCTTTACTAAACAAACTCCCCATAAACTTACGCGAAATTAGGAATAAATTTCGATTGAAAAAAGAATTAAAAATGTGGATGTTTTTAAAGAAATAAAGCTCCTGTTTTAACCTATGATTCTATTTACGATAGCATCTCTCTTTTTTTTTTTTTTACTACTCTTTGCATTGTACTTTTTATAACAATTGACACTTGTTATGCTTATATAAAAACTTGAAAATGTATTATAAACAACACATCTGTTACCTATATTCTATAGTTATTTTTTTTTGTTAAATGGCACATACAGTCTGCGGACTCGGGCCTTAAGATGTAAACCTTACGAATAAATTATTATTATTATTATTATTATTATTATTATTATTATTATTATTATTATTATTATTATTATTGATCATGACAAACATGATCAAAATAATATTGACAAGTACGAAAATATGATGGGCAGTAGAGGTTTTGAAAAAATCATACAATTTCCAACACGAGAAGACATTTCATGCTCAAGCAATAAAAATAAATTACAAAAATCTTGCATTGATCATATATATGTAAAGCTAATAAATAATGATTGAAACATAAATGGAGGTACGATAACAGTGAAAAATGCTGATCATTATTTTACGTCATGCTGGTTTTGGAAAACAGGAGAAAATCAAAACGACAACAAAATAGAACATGAAGATAAAAATTTCTTTACAGAATATAATCATAAAAATATAATAAGAAACTTATAAACTTATAATTGGGACGAATTAGATGTAATAGACTGGCCAAATGTAATATATAATAAAATAAATCAGGTAATAAAAAATATTTATGATAGTAATAAAAGCACAATGAATAAAAAGAATAAAAAGGCGAGAAAAAAAACTAATAAAAAAAGGAAAGAATGGATAACAAATGAATTAAGAGACATGATAAATAAGAAAAATAAACTTTGGAAGCTAATAAAGACGCAGGAGGAAAACATTATAACAGAAACTTTAGAACAGTACCGAGAATTAAAATCCAAAATTAACTTGAAAATTAAAGAATGCAAACAAAAATATTATGCAACTATACTTGAGGCTGAAAACAGTAAGAAAACTGTTTGGGATATAATAAAAGAGATAAGTGGAAAACATAACGAGAAATAAAATATTGATTCAAACTCTTATTAAAACTTTTGAAGGAAAGCAAGTACTCGAAGCAAGTACCAACACTTAAAAAATCATTTGAACAAAGAAATAATAACTATAAAACTGGACATTTCTATAAAACTATTTATAGAAAAAATAAACAAAAGAAAACAAAAATAAGTGAAAAAAATTCTATGTAAAGTATGCTACTCCTGCAGAAATTGCACAACTCATAAATGACTTAAAAATACTAACGCAACAGGTATAGATGGTTTTAATACTGCTAACTTTAAGCAATCAAAGAAAAACACATCAAGATTCATAAGTAAATTAATCAACATTATGATTGATGAATAAGTATGGACAGAACAATTAAAAATACAAGTACTAAGACCAATATATAAAAAGAGAGAAAAGACTAATAAAAACAATTACAGACCAATTTCATTATAATCAATAATAGACAAAATAATAGAAAAATACTTTTCAAATAAAATAAGAGAATTTTTAGATAAATTTAAGCTTCTCAATAACATACAGTATCGTTACACAAAAAACAAAGGCACCACAGACTTGTTAGTACAAATAAATAAAATAATAACTAAAGCATTAAATGGAAAAAAAAATATGTAGGCACAATCTTCATCGACCTTCAAAAAGCTTTTGATACTTTTGACCAAAAGATACTATTACAAAAATGTGAAGCAATAGGATTGAGGGGAAAAATTCTAAACTTAATCAAAAGTTATGTAGTACATAGAAAAGCAACAGTAAAAATTGCAAAGGAATATAGTGATTACAGAGAAATTAAGTATGGGGTACCACAAGGATCTGTATTAGAGCCATTTCTGTTTTTAATATATGTAAATGATATCCATAATTGTGACAAACGAACGCTAATATATATGTTTGCAGATGATACTGTAATGATCTCTGTTAATTCAAATTATGAAGAGATGATTGGAAATTTACAAAAGAATTTTAATATGGTAAATGGATGGCTAATTGTAAATGAACTTTATATAAGTGAAGAAAAAACAATACAAGTAGACATTGCAGTTCCTAAAATGAAAGATAAACATAAAAAACATATAATTACACATTCTGAGCACTACCTACTAATGAGAGAAAATAAAAATCAACAAAATTGGGAAAGAACATGCAGGGAAATAGAATTAAAGAAAAAACAACGAAATATTTAGGAATGGATGAAGATTCACAATGGGATTTTAAACAGCATATAACAAAATTGATAACAAAACTACGTCAAATGATCCCAAAATTATATAATGTAAAATACTTGTTAAATATTAAGAATAAACGAATTCTATACAATGCATGGATAGAAAGTTTGCTTAGGTATGGGATAGAAATTTATGGTTTTGCGACTGACTATATCATTTTGAGATTACAAAGAGTGCAGAATAAGATAGTAAAAGTATTGTTTGGGAACGAAGGTGAAAAAACAAATGAATTATAAAAAATAACATTAAAAAAATTATAGAACTACGAGACTTTGTGGTAGTAATATAGAATTACTACATAAATACACACAAAAATTATGATGAAAACAAAAGCAAATGATTAAGGACAAAACACACAGAAATATAGAATACCAGCGTGGAACAATGCTTATGGACTAAGAAACAAACCCTATTACATTCCACACATTTTCAATAAATTGGACCCTAACATATTAAACTATCAAAGCAAAGGAATTTTGAAAAAAGAATTAAAACAAATATTGGTAAATTCTTACAAAAACTAAAGGTTCTCACAGCTGAATAGGACATAACTATTAAATATTAAAATACTAAAATAACTAAACAGCTGATTTTATTGTAAATTAATTCCTTTTTGTGCATATTTAACCATTTTGTATATATTGTGTAATTTATTATGCATTAAATGTATTATTTATTTATTGTATGTATTGCGGCTCTCACAAGTTTTTATTTAAAACTTCGAGCCTTGAAAACGCAATAAATTTATTATTATTATTATTATTATATTATTACCATAGTAATTTCAAAAAACTATTCCTCGAATATACATAAGAAAACATAAGCCACTAATCGGGATAGGTTGAGAAAACAACAAATTAAACTTAAGATACCACGATGGAGCAACAAGTATGGAATTAGAAATAAAAAATATTATGTGCCCTTCATATTTAACAATCTTCCTGACACGTTATTATTACATAACAGTATTAAAGAGTTAAAACCCAAATTGAAAGAATTTCTGTGCAAAGATGTTTAAATGGCTTTTGTTTATCAACGCTGTACAGTTTTTAATAACATTCACATTTGTTGCAATAATTTTTGTTATTTTAAATTTTGGTCTACAAGGTTGCCTAATGTAATGTTGATATATGTGTTTTATGTATGTGTTGCTCTCACACAAGCCCGTAAGGACTTCGAGAATGTATAGCAATAAATTTATTATTATTATTATTATTCGACAATTTCAGAATAGATAAACCATGAAATTAAGGATTAAAAATGGATACCTGATATTTAATTGAAATTTGATTAAATGCCATTTCTGCATTGCAAAGAGGATTATATTCTTACACTCTGTCCGCTTTATAAACTCAGTCAATTATAACGTGCTAAGTTGAGGAATTGCAAGGAGACATGTATGGATTAGTTTTATAGTTCGCACTAAATGTATTCAAAATAACCATGTTAATCAACTAGTGTTTATTAATGTACTACTGTAATATAGAAAAATTCTTAATTGTTGCATTTATTATTTTATTGTGCTCTTTTAATTACTATCTGCACTCACAACGGTTCTTTACGAACTTCGTGCTTTACACGAAATAAATACGTGTTATTGATTTCCACATGCATTTCTAGATTATGCCGTATTTGTGACCTAAGTTCGCAAATCAATAAAATGTTACATGGGGTTTCGGGGATTTTGACGCTAAAAAATAGTTTTGTAAACATTATGCACGAAAATTAATTCGAAGTTGAGGTAATACTGAAAGAGATGAAACGTAAAAGTATACACGTCCTGTCTTGTTAGTGGTGGAAGATCGACCGATGATACACTAATTCAACAGAAAAACTAACTGTAGGAGTCTTTACGCCCTTTGTTTTTTTTTAGCATGGATCGTGTACAAAATTTCATCTTCTGCATCATTAAAAAACGTACTAGCCACATCGGTCGCTTCGTTCCCTCTGTTGGCGTCGTCTCGCTTTGCTCGAGGAATCTTGCATGAACAAACGATGACGTTATGATGAAAGTAAAGTAGAGGTACAAACACACTCAAACACACGCACATCATTCGTTTTTAACGATGAAGAAGATGATGTGCGTGTGTTTGTGTGTGTGTGCATGTACCTCTTGAACCAAGGCATCTACGAAGATGGGAGTAGGACCAAATGAAGGATAATTAAATTGTGCAACCGTTAGGTCTACAAAAAGTTAGGCGACAAGTTTTGTCGCTGTAACTTGATTCTATGACCCTCAAATACGTGAAAAACTGCAAAAATAACGTCAACGTTTTTTTATCCTCATGACGTTTGTTTATGACGTCATAGTTTGTTCATAACTTCATACAAAGTTTATTATGCACGGTCAACACGTTTGGCACGGTCAACCAACTTTGACCTTCCAAAGTAAACTTTGCCTGATAAAACTATGACGTAGTGTTTTGCAACAGTACGAAGTAAAGAAACGCGACATGCTATAATATACAAACAAAAACGTCAAGTGTGCCGTAAAAAAGGGGTTATATGATTGAATTTTCACTTGTTAAAATGTACACGGAGAAAAATTAATGATGTTTAATTGAAATAATAAAATGCACAATTGAGAAAATTGCATCTGTTTAAGTGCTGTTGTGCTTTACGAATCATGTATTTATTTAAAACGTAAAGCACAACAGCACTTAAACAGATGCAGTTTTCTCAATTGCACATTTGATTATTTCAATTAAAAATCATCAATTTTTATCCGTGTACATTTTAACAAATGAAAATTCAATCATATAACCCCTTATTTATGGCACACTTGACTTTTTTGTTTGTAATCCGTGTACCTTTTTTACGGCTATGGCGTCGCGCTACAAAGGTTGATGCATGCAGTCGATTGTTGCTGGCCACTTTGAAACAATTCAAGTCAACTCTGAAAGCTTGCATCTGCGAAATAAATACGCAATTCTATCGTTTTTAGCTGCCAATTTCGAGAACAACATAGCTTAGTTTGGTTTAAAAATATATGCGTTTAGTTGAAACACTGATTCTTTTACATAACTTTCACTATTTATTGAGAGCCGTGGCCCAGAACCGTACGCCCTGCTTAGTACAAAACACTAAATGCAAAATACCAAACACAGAATACCAAGAATACAAAGAATAGAGATACCAAGTGCCGCACAATAATAACCGGCACACTAATGCCACATCACGATCCAGCTGCTCATCTACTCTCCCACCCACCTTCTCTCTCCCATCAAGGGAATGTTCCGGTGGGCAACACACACAGAACACATGGCGGTGAGCCTCACAACTCTCACCAAGCTGCTCAACACAAACCACCCAAACTACCGCCCATGCTCTCCGCTGCTCTCTGCCACACCGCAATATACGAGCCATAACTCTTCACTGGGAGCCCTCTACCACTTCCGGTACGCTCTGCGCCTGTCCCTCACCGCCACACTGCAATGCCGCGACCACCAGCTCGGGTCGCTTGTTCTGGAGGAATCAAGCCGCCGCATTCGCTGCGGGCATCTACTGACCCAGTCTCCAAAAACACCATTGCACACAACAGGTCTATGTGACGTTCCCCTGGGCTCCCTAGTGGACCAGGATTCATACATCTCCTGTTTGTCGGGGCAGAGAACCAACGGGAAGTGGTCACTTCCGCGCAGATCGTCAGAAACATCAAATCGAAAGTGTCTGGCAATATGTCCCTGGAACATACAAAAAAGTCCAACACCGACTCATGGATTCCATCTTGCCTCCACCTAATAAAGGTGGGCGTGCCATCCTGCTTAATAACTAGCTCTTGTATATCAATCGCGCTCGCCAGCCTATTTCCACGAACATCGGCTCACAACGAGCCCCAGTTGTAGTGGTGACTGTTGAAGTCCCCACCTACGATAACCGGAGCTGTAAACTGACCGAACCACTTTGTCTACTCACCAACTGACGGATTGCCAGTTACATGCACAAAAACCATGGTGACCCACACATTACACATGTAAATTTTGAACGCAACCGCATCAATACCTAAAACCCGCCCTTCAATCTTTAAAACACTGAATGGCATGGCCCATTTAACAAAGACACAAACCTTTGTCTCTGACATTATGAAATCCGCACCCCAACCCATTGCATCAAAGCCGTGCATATTGTTAGCCTCTTGGATGCCTAAGACATCAACATGCTTTAATAGCAATTCTACATCCTCTAATTTTCGCTGAATGACCCGTGCATTCCAGGATGCAATTTTGTAGATGCTTGTCTTTTTCAGCTCTGGTGGGATGGGGTGTGGCTAATGGCGGGATCTGTACACGTGGTCGGGCTTTTAGTGAGGGACAATTGGGTCCGCTGGGTAAAGTCGCTTCCGAGGCCATTGGTATTGGGAGGCGACTTCAATGCGCATCACTTCTCGTGGGGCAGTACATGGTGTGACTCGAGAGGGAACTTGATTTCTGGCACAGCTGATGCTTTGGGGTTAGAGATAGTGCAGAACGGTACTCCGACCTTTGTAAGACGTAGTGACGGAGTGGTCCAGGAGTCCGTACTGGACATGTTTCTGTGTTAGCCGGAGGTTGCTCGCTGCTTGTCGTTTGAGGTCTCTCAGGATCTGAGGGGCAGTGACCACCTTCCGGTGGCATTGTTCCAGCGTAATGGTTTTGCCAGTGTTAAGGTAGCCGGCGTAAGCACACACAGACCTGTTGTTGGTTCTGGCAATTTTGGTGAATGGGTGGACAAGTGGGTTGCCAAGAAGGGCAAGGGCAAGAGTGGCGCTTTGGGTCTTAAAGGGACGATGTCTAGGAAGCCTGTATGGTGGACTAGAGACTGTACCATGGCTGTCTGTGAGCGCAGGTGCTGTTGGCAGCACTTTTGCAGGTTCCCCTCAGATGAGCGATGGTTAGTCTTTGTTGGTGCTGCGAATGAGTCGCGCTTTATTCTCCGCAGGGAAAAGGCTCTCTATGGAAAGAGGTTGTGCGAAAGGGTATCTTGTGGCCTATCCATTCCATAGGTATGGAAGTTGGTCCGTCCCCAGGACTCCCGTGTGGCAATTGAGTGGGTTCTGGACGGTTCTGGTAGTGTCTTGAGAGGTCCGAGCATGGCTAGCATGTTTAATGAAAACTTTGCACAGGTCTTTAGCTCTGCCAGAGGTCCTCCGCCTCCGAGTATGAATGTCAGGGTCGTTGGTGAGTTACAGGCTTCAATATCAGCTTTGGAACTTGATGCGGCGCTTGCGACCTGCAAGCTGCCCAGCACCGCTGATATGGATGGTATTTCGTACAGTGACTTGCTGAATCTCAATAGTACAGGTAAGGTCGAGTTGGTTAGCTATCTTCAAAGTAGACTAGATGGCAGTCCGCCCCTTCCCTCTTGGATGTTTTCTGTGTTGACCCCAATTCTTGGTAGAGGGAAGACGCTGACGGCTGAGACTAGCTATCGGCCTATTGCGCTGCTGTCGTGTGTGAGGAAGACCTACAAAAGGATTCTTGTCCGTAGGCTGGAGTGGGAATTGGAGAAGTTGAGTGGGCTTTTCGGGGACCAGTTTGGGTTTCGGCATTAGCGTGGGGTACAAGATGCCATTCTTTACTTGGAGGCTGGTATACGCAGTGCCTGGTCTCGTGATGAACTTGCCGTATGCGCCTTCTTAGACATTAAGGCAGCTTATGATATGGTTGATATCAGGTGGGTGCAGCATGCTCTTTTTGAGCTTGGTGTCAGTGAAGGTCTGGTTGCTGCTATCTAGGCCCTTCTTGGTACTAGGCCATTTGCTAGTAGGGTTGGTGGCTGCTGGTCTGAGACGAGGTCGACTGATAGGGGGCTCCCGCAAGTGAGCTGCGTCAGTCCGGTCTTGTTTGCAGTTGCCATGAATGCTGTGTTTATTGGTCTAAACAAGACTGCAAACGTCGTCGCTTATGCAGAAGACGTCGGTGTTTGGGTGGCGGGTAAGGATCTTCGTTCCATGTTGGCAGTCCTGGAGTCAACCATTGCAGCGGGTCAGCGTCTCTTGGCATTCAGGGGACTGCTTCTATCTGCGACAAAAACGGAACTTGTAATTTTTTCCCAGGGTGACTTGATGTCTGGTGCTATCACTGTGGGTGGGTCTCTAGTTCGGTCTACGGGTATTGTTAGGTATCCGGGTGTTAGGCTCGATCACAAGCTGTCCTGGCGTGGGGAAGTAGCTGCGGTCAAAGAAGTTGTCTCCTCCCATCTTCGAGTTCTCAAGTCACTGGCCTCCAATAACTTGGTTGCACGGCACTCGGTTGTTTATTCTGTCTGCAGGCCGTATGTGAGGTCTTGTGTTGACTTTCATCTTCCCTTTTTGGCCTGCTCAGACAGTGCCCTTAAGTGGGTGCAGACCTCTATCAATGATTGCTTGCGGACCATTGTTGGGGGGCTACCGTCGACACCAGTCTTTGCTTTGCATGTGGAGACAGGGGAGCGCCCAGTGTACATTTGTGCTAGAGAACTGCTCATGGCTCTTTTGCCTCTGTGCCATGGCGAGGGGTACAGGTGATCCTGTTGCAGGCCTTCTCACTCGTTTTTCCACACTTGAGCTGGTGGACAGGGAGCGGCTTGGGACCCCCAGGTCTTGGGGCGTCTCTCCTTCTCCACCAGAGCTTGGCTGTGTTCGCGTCTCCTAGTTTTGCTAGGGCTTCCGTCCTTGGACTTGGTGTGATCAACTCGCAGTGGCTTGGGAGGCTCCTCCCCTTCCAGATGCTGTGAGCATCTTCTGTGACATGTCGTTCCATAGGGAGCAATGGGAGGGGGGGGGGGGGGCAGGGATCTTTGTGCAACAATTGCACCTAGAACGTAGTTACTTTCTTCGTGGCCTGCCTTCCGCGTTCGTGGCTGAGCTTGTAGCTTTGTCGATTGCGATTGATGAGGGTTTGGACCTTGGCCTGCCAGCCTTTATGGTTTTCTAGGATTCTGCCTCAGCTATTGCGTTCTCCAGCGTTCGTTCACTACGTTGCGAGTGTAGCACCCCATTGCCATTGAAATTGGCAGGAAGCTTGTGGCAGTCCTCCAATGCGGGGTGGTTGTCAACGTGCAGTGGGTGCCTGGCCACTCCTCTGTTTTTGGAAATGAGGTTGCCGATGGACTTGCAAGGCAGGGCTATCTTGCGAGGGTGAATGCTGTGCATTGTCCCGTGCTTCACAGGGATCTGCGGCCTGTTCTGTCCTTGCTGGCAGGCCAGGCTTGGCAGTCTGCGTGGGAGTCCGGGTATACGGGCAGGCGTCTGTTTGATCTGCACCCATCGGTCACAAGGCCGTCCTTTTTGGATTGTCTGCTGTGGCGTGATGCGAGTCTTTTGACCAGACTCCGTACAGGTCACATCCTGCTGTGGAGCCACATTTTCCGACTTGGCTGGTGTGAGTCACCAATTTGGATGTGTAACAGCGGCGAAGAGTCAGTGGAGCATTTTCTTTTTTCTACCCTTTGTGGGCTGGTTTCCGTGTCCACAGTTTTGGTTAAAGAGACGTCTCTGGTGAAATCTCTGGGGTTCTCCGCCCAACGTCACGTTGTTCGGAATACGCAAAGGGGTATTATTGCCTTTTGTCGGTCGACAGGTCGGTTGGGACCATGGTGATTTCCGGATTTTCTTTGCCAGCCGTTCTGTGTTCGTCCGACTTTGGGTCGGGTTGTGTTGGGTTGGGTTGGGTTGAATTTGGTTGGCTCGGGTTGGATTTGGTTGAGTTGGGTGGGGTTGGGTCTGTGATTTCTGTGTAGCCTCTGTATCACTTTTGGCATTGGTTGGTTTTGTGGCGAGGTTAGTGCACTTTTGTTTAGTTAGGTTTAGTTTCTTAGTTTAGAGTAGAGCGCATAGGGTAAGGCCTGTATAGAGCTCTCATAGTATGAATAAATAAAATAAAATAAATGAATCTGGAGTTTGCTGAGTGGCATTGTCCCCTAATACAAT
>JAHWFP010053207.1:0-27942 GCA_023313725.1 Lithobius niger | reverse complement strand
GCACTCCAGCGTGGCCACGTTTCAAAGAGTGGCTGGCGCGGTTCTGTGCTGTATGGAGTGGTGCGGTTCGCTTTAATTATTACGTGTGAATTCCGATGCGTGCCGTGCGGCGATTCGTGGAAGTGACGAAACGGGCTGCGACCCCATAACGCAATGCGCTGTTCGCCCCCAAAACAAACTGACGATCTAAGCCAAGCAGACTATGCACTAATAAGCGTAGCTTTAAGCTTCAAGTTTCCAACTAACAAATTAAGAAACTATCGACAAACGTTTAGGCCTAAAATCGGAATTTTAGTGGCGGGAGAATTGGCCACAAAGCCAAACGGAGACGACGTGCAAAAAGTGCTATCTATTTGCACCGAACACGTGAAAACTGTTGCTTGCAAATAAAAGTTGATAAGGCAGCATAACGGTATCTTAGAGCTGACACAACCCTTTGAACGCAAACTTGTTTCAACTTGTTTAGTAAAGCTCAGGCGACCTGGTTCTGAGAAAAGATTGGACAAAAATCATAAAAAAAAACAGTAAATGGAAAAAAAAAATCCCAGCTGACTGAAAAAAAGGGTTGCGGAAAAAAACAAACGAAAAAAGATCAAAAGAAAAAAGCTGTTGGAGCGGCATGGTACGGTACGGCCACAACACACAACGAATTATTACGTGTGTAATCCGTATTAATGTTGATCAGAGTTTTAATGTTTCTTGCCAGACATATGCTGGCCTTAAAACAGGTTGGCTAACAGAGTGGATGAACATGCAGCCTTGTTTCCACTGTCACATGTTCGGTAATTTTGCTAAGGATTACCTTTGCAAGGGCCTACTATTAGGTTTGTCAGTTAATATCCCCCTGAATTGGTTAAGAGTATATTGATGTTAACATGTATATTGCTGATGTCCTTTTTTCAGTGCAAAAAAAGTGAGCTAGCTTAGATGGTCAAATAACTTACAAATAGCTTACATGGTGAGCTGTCTGTACATGGTCAAATAATCAAGAGTTGCTTGTAAATTCATTAACTATAGCCTACGATACAAAAATCCATGAGGTAAACAAAGTTGAATAACATAACCAAACCTGTTAAATTTAGAGCCTTACCTTTATGCCATTCAGCAGTTCATTCATTAATTTGACTCTCTGATCTTTGTGATCCATCTGCTCCTTCTAAAGAAAATTCCAAAATAAAATGTTGTGAACTGATATATACATTCCGGCAAAGGGTCCATACATAAATGATGTGAAGGAATGAGGCAAACAAGCCAAACAGTGAAAATGGATTATATTTCTCATGCCATTATATGATTTGCAGTGATTTGTGTATATTTACATGAATGATGTCACATAAATTTTGCCTTTTTATAACCTCTCTCCCTCCCTTGGCACGTTGTGTCACAATTCTGCAAACCTCGTCTGCAGAAAATTTTGTCGCAAATGTCGACCCTCTCCTCTCTCTTTGTCACCGAAAAAAGATAAATAGCGTTGGAGAATTGCTAATTTATCAGAACCATTTTTTTTTATCGTTTATAAAAAGAAATAAATATTGGAAACTATTTTTTTCGGAGAAATATTTATGCAAGATGTTTGAAATTATAGAAAATTAAACAAAAAAATTAGCATAAATATACTGCGCTGTAAAAAAGTTAAGAGATTTTGCGAATTACGTTTCTTTCCCCTTAGTCCAAAGCTGTCTGTGACGGGCGACATGAGTTAATAATTATCGTGCTTAAGACAGTGGTAATTAAATAACGGAATCATGCTTGATTTACTAGCACAGTGGTGCTTATTAATAAACTTTCAACTAAAAGTCAGTGATGGTCGAAAACCATATAACACAGTAAACACTTATTAATTGCAAATGTTCCCCAGAGACATAAAATTGCTTCATTAATATTCCATTAATTATTCTCCCATATTTTCCTTAATTATCAATTACCAAAGTACTTGAGTGATGGTAGGTTAGGTATGGATGGAAATCCACTTCCAACAGTAGACCGATGTCTCTATGTTCAACTACGGACTAAGTTTATTAATATATTAATTAAAAACACTAAAAATTAAAATTAAAGTTTAAATTTAGTACAAGGGACAACAAGAACTGTACAATATTGCAAACTCCTACTCTGTAGGTAAACTCAAAATTCAACAGATTACAAAATAGCAAACAACTTCAAAGTTGATGTATTGAAATTGTAAAGGGGTTGAAGAGCATCAGTTTACCATAACACTGATGTCTGTGCAGTAACATCAGTCGACCTTTCATTAAAATGCCCAGGTTACAGTCTTTACATCGTATTTGTTGACAAATTACCACTTGTCACCTCATCCTCCCCCCCCCTTGCCTCCTCAGCCTCTTGCAAACCTTGGGAGGGGTTTTGGATTTTGGTGATAGTGGTCTCCATGGCCAACTCACTGTTGTTGTTAGACTGTTTTTAAAGTATAGGGTTTAGCTATGTTTCCCTAGTATGAATAAGCCTTTAATGTAATAAAAACGCCTTTATTTACTGTTAATGTCGATCCCAACATGGCTGGCAACATCTAAATCCATCAGGCCCAAGATATTGAGTTTGATTTTCAAGGCAATGTGACTTGTCTTTGATCGATACATTAATGGATACTTGTTCCTTGAAGTTTCAAGGCAATTTGTATTATTTTATTGATGTATAACTTGCCATCAGCTATCTCGCTTGTAGCCCTTTCTGAAAGCCTATTAGCATTGTCAGATAATTTACTGATGTTTAGGAGTCGAATTTCTCCTGAAATATTAAAATAACGAAGCGTATTTTCTGAATGCCACTTCAACCAAGAACATGACAGAATCCTTAAAATTTAAACTGAGCTTTGTTTTACAGTCTTGAAAAACTATTACAATTTAGTTTTGTGGCAAGAGCAGCAATTGTTTGACCTTAGGGCAGAACGTGTCATGGAACGTAGGAGACATGGGAAAGTGGACCTGTATGAGAGCACCTCGCGACATCAGGAGCACCAGGCTTAGTAACACTGGCCATCCGGGTTAGGTCGCCAAAGGTTTCGCATGAATCCGTTATCTACTGATAAAAAAAATTACTCACAACCGAGATTCATTGTCTCATCTAGTACCCATATAGCTTGAAGCTGCACGTGTTGAGGGGCACAAGGGCTGATTGTGGTATAACCTTTTAAAGGGTACTCTATGAAAGTTGTGATGTTATCGTTAAGGGCATTCTTCTATAACTTTTGTACCAGTTTATCAAATTTCTCATGGGGACTCTGACCTTCTCCTTTACAAGTGAGGAGACGGTATCGTCCATGTTTGAAACCAAGTAAAAATTCTGTACAGTTTCGTGCTGGAAATCCTTGGAGATTTGTTTAATTGAAATGATTAGTTAATGTTTTAACTTAAAAGTGAAACTATAAAAATGACTCCATCATGCGTACGGTTAAAGGCTGAGCTTCGTTGTGAATCTAAAAGATTTTAATTTTAGCCGCTGGCTTGTACAGCTGTAAACTAGTGAGTGCCAATGTCAATTTGATTCTTCACTGCAATAAATGCAAGAGAGTTCTACTATCACTGTGAATATTTCTTCTGCTTTGCTAGTTAGTTCAATCCAGTAAACGGTGTCGTGAAGTCCATCACTGCCTCATGCTGTCTGAAAGGATTAGCGGTGTGGCCCTAGGTGCTGCGAAGAGAGGGCTCCATTGTACAACCCTTCTTTTAAATATACATCTGTACAGAAAATCGACAAATTCTAAAATTGCAGGAAGTTTTACTGAAGCTTATGTTATGCCAAAATGCATTTTTGCCAAAACACACTATTCGTCTGAAAATTGCTTTTTGCACACATTTTAATGGGGTTGACGTCACTACATTTAACTGACCACTTGAAAGTTCTTCGGATGGAAGTGCATCAGTCGTGTACCTGCCAATTCCGTTGGTCTGTAGCACTTTCGTAGCTTCTTTTGGTCTGTTGCACCCCTGTTTGTACCACTCTGTACGATTTGTCACCGCAAAATGAAAGTGATTTTGTTAGGTGATTTGATATGTGTGCTATTTGTCTATACCCTTGTAAACACTTACAAGCATACTGAAGAGTGGTACGTGTCAAAGAAAGAATTGTCTCACAACTTGTCTTGCTTCCACTTGCGTTTTAGGCAAATAGTTCTGAAACTTATTGTTCACGACTAGGCATAGGCTACCACAAAGCCTTTCCTCCATTTGGTTGCACGTTTTTTTAATGACTCAGTTTTTTTTACCTGCAGGCTTAAAGTGGTGGGAGAACAGGAAGAAAGAAGTTATACGTAAATCTCATTCCATAGCTGACCAACTGTCTTGTAAACACGCACAAGATTTGGAGGTCTCTTTCAAAGCACACTGCTAAAATGTGCTTTCTAGTGGCCGTGCAAATGTTTTTTATTTCTACAATGATGACTGACTAAGGAACCCTTTTCTATCTAAACAAAGTCAGATATTGACAGAGGATGCACTGTTCACATCTAACTACACTCACAACCAAATCCCTACTGACTGGGTGTTTCATGAAGTGACAGAGTACACTTACGTAGTTAGGGCCCTATAGGCATCACTTCTTTCTATTAAAGCCCTCATGGGGGAAAAGGACAATTGGGAAGGGGGGCTAGGGGGTTTCATATTTGAACATTTTCTATCCTTATGTTATACTTTAGACCCTCTGTCTAGCTGCAACTACTATCCGTTAAATACATTCGTGCATTTCTTCACCCAACACATTGTGTCTACCTTCGAATTTGATATCATGGACTTGTGCTGAAAGACCTCGACTAGTCACAAAAAAATGTTTTCATGACGATAGCAAGTTGCGACTTTGAATGATTTCTACTATATCCAGCCATAAGTGATACTTCATAATCACATTTTTTCCCAAAACAATGGCAGTTAATTATTAAAGAGTTATTAACGATTGGCAGAGACAGTATGAATAGACAATTCAATGGAAGAAAAGTTTTTTTCAAATTATATTTTTTCTCTTGATTCGGCAACTGGTGTTTACAATTTAAGACTGAACTCCTGGGTTCCCAAGATGATGGGCCGTATGCCCTGATCTCAATGGCTTTGTTGTAAATCCGGCTCTGAGTGGGTTCCTATTGTGCCAAACACTCTACCTATTTTTTCTTGTCCTGTAGTCCTACCAAATAGAGGAATTCTGATTTAGATGACATGTCATGGCTGGGTCAATGGCCTTAGGTCAGAGGAACGTTTACCATCTTTGGATATCAAGAAGGTGCACTTCCTTGAAAAGTGTTGGCGATAATGCTGAGAGAAGAGCACCGGCTGGTGAGTCAGACCCTGGGGAGTCATTAATTGGAAATGCATGGGGAATTAAAAGGTTTCTGTCTGAAACAGGTAGAAAGAGAAAATTTGGTCGCTCGGTTTGGCATGCAAGAGAAAGCCAACTTTACCCTGACTTACGCAACGTAAAGAATGAATTTAGGATGAATTAATTCTGTTGTATAAAACAAATCAATTTCTTTAAATAATACTTATTTGTCGAGTAGCAGTCCGTTATGACGTGTAAATCACACACCATACATTAAGAGCGTTTATTACTGTATTGTTTCAGATAAGTATATTCCACTTTATAGGGCCGCCCAGAGGTGAGATGGGACCTACGGCTCCAAATTTTCCTCCCCACATTTCTGTGCAAGAAGTACTGAGGCACGTGGACATTCTGAGGCCCTTTTTTAATTATTATTTCGTTTGCTTTTTGTGGCTTGTTCTTTTGAATCCGTCTCTGCATTCATGCGATTTAGTAGTATCATGGGATATGGTCCCTCATAAGCAAGTAAACACACTGAACACATTTTTTTGCAGTTTTTATTGTGTAGCTGATGGGCTGAACCCCCTTGCAGCATGAGCTTAGGGACAGAAGGCACACTTGTGGCCCCCCCCCCCCCTGGTCGGCCCTGCTATTTTATGTTTAAAAGTAGCAGAGACACAGGGTTGTCACTGTCATATATACCCCTTCCTCCCCCGTGCTTCTTGCATGACGTCACTTCAGTATATTCACTTTTGCACTACCAGTGATCTATTTTAAATAGTATAGCTTCCTGGAAAAAATAAGATCATGGCCATCACTTCTTACCTGAAGCTTTTCCATCTTGTTCATTAAGAAACTGTTGATAGGTAACAATAAAAAGATAACAGCCAGGCCAGTTAGCACGGCAGGGCCTAACTGACCCCACAGCATGTAAATAGCAATGCCAATTTGTAAAGGTGCTGACCAAATAATATTCGCCTCAAAAAGCCAATCATTAAAAGTCTGGCTGTCAACAGCCATTAGGTTCACAATTTCACCAACGGTAGATTCTCGCCTTGCAGAATTTGACAAACGTAGCGCCTGTAATTACAAATAAAAAAATAAGTAAAACTCGATGATTTCAAAGTAATAACAAGTTTTCTCCCACGTTTCAAACTGCAAAGACCAAGGTTGCAATAACCAACCATTATCTGTTCAAAGAAGAAATTCCACCAAAACTATTGTGTACTATTTGTGAGCTTCGACATATTTCACAACATTGGCTAGGAATACAGAAATGACTACATACTCGAAATTCAGCATTTTTTTTAAATAAGAAGTTGTAAAATGAATTCAAAAATGTATTGCCTAACGTTTATTAGGAGTCGGTGTAATGTGGTATTTCAGCACAGTCAAAAACGTTATGTATTTCATTTTAATTTGGTACTTAATAGATAATGTCTTGTTCTTCTAATGCCATATCTCCAAGAAGCAACTAAAGGTTTTATTCTGCCATGCTACAACAGGCTGAAAAAGTAAGTAACAAACGGGTCACCCAAATTATTTAGTGAATTTACAAAGATTAGAAGTAAGTGATGGGTCATTTTGGAATTGCAAAATTCAGACCTGTATCTATTCCAGCGTTTTGTGCAACTGGCAGAAGGATGTGTGTTCCTTAATGTTCCTGAAATGTTGCGAAAAGGATGATCTTGTGTTTTCTAATGCCATATTTTGCAGAAGCAACTAATGAGTTTATTCTGCCATGCTACAATAGGCTGAAGTAAATAAGTAACAAACAGTCCAAAATAAATTATTCAGTGAATTTATAAAATACAAGAAGTAAGTGATGGACCATCTTAGAACTGCCGAGGTCACATTTGCATTCATTCCAGAGTTGCGATACTGGCAAAAAGATATGTGTGCCTAAATGTAACTGAAATTCAGTGAAATGGAGCACGTAACTCGGTCAGTATGATAAAGTGGCATAAAGAATCAAGCGCCAAATTTCAAACACCCACGACAGAAAGAAGCATGTTCCTCTACGGACAACATACAGGATGTTATAGAGCAAAGATGGAAGTAACTAAAATGTGGACTTCCAAATTTGGTACTCCGTTTGGCTATTGATTTGGCTCTCTCTTCATACATCAGTTTGCTGTAGTAGTTTTCAACGACTGAAGGCAAAATGTAAAACACTATTTTAATCGCTTTCTTGCCCTTTGTCTCTTTACTCCTGTTTTTAGTACTGTCATCCAGCACTTCCAGTCATTTCTGACTCGGGCACATTTTTGTTACTCATTTAAGGTAGGAAGGGCCTCCTTCCCCTATTTCTTTAGCACTCCTCTTACCCCCTTTTATCACGGCAGGACAGAATAATAGTCCAGAAAGTCGATATCACATTATTGAATGAGTGAACAATACGGTGGTTTTGAAGTGGTTTGTCCTGGTTAACTTGCATGATTGTTAAATTTAAATAAAAGTATTTACTAATTTCTACATCTGCAGTAAACTAACCTCAAAGGAACATAGGGTAAACTCATCCCATTCTATGATACAAACTGTCTTCTGCATTGTGCAATAAACTGTTCAGTTTTAAGATTTACTAAAGACATCGTCTGTATGGTAGTAACTCGTTTTAGTATTTGGTTTTTATGCAGAATTTATTCAGTTTACTCCATTAGTTTGGCACAGTTAAGAATATTTTTTGTTGGGACATTAAGAGTTTTGTAGAAACGATAAATGAAGCATAGTATTAAGGCTTTGAACGAATATAGGACAGGAACAGAGACTCACTCGGCAAGTTGTTGTACTACACAAAAATTCATCCACCACGTACGGAATTTTTAAAAGGCTTGGATTTCACGCCAGGATAGCTGAGTCGGCAATCTGGTGGGTGCATAGATCAACGGAGACTCTAATAAAGGTTCAAGTCTTGGCACCAGTCGAATTTTTATATTCGGTTCAACACACTGCCTATGATCGAGATAATCATGTGATCAAATGACAGAGCATGTTCTGTCTTCTTCTAAGGACCTTTAAGACGCCCGATTTTACCAAATTCTTTAACATGATTTTGAGGTAAAACTGACTATGATTGAGATACTCATGTGACCTGTCAAATGCCAGAGCATGATGAATTAAGAGATCGTTACTCCTTCTACAGAACTTTATAGAATTCCGATTTTACCAGGTTCTTAACATGATTTTGAGGTAAAACTGGCTACGATCGAGATAATCATGTAACCTGTCAAATGCCAGAGTATGATGAATTAGGAATTCGTTACTCCTCCTACGGAACTTTACAGATTCCCGATTTTACCAAGTTCTTTAACATGATTTTGATGTAATGTTAATAGTTTAATTTAGGTTAATTAACCAAGACCCCGATATATCGGTTTCGGTGTCGGAGCGGTAACAGTATCTGCACGATAAAACCATCCGATCTTTATTATTATATAATCAAAGGTTATCATTAAGATATAACAACGTGCATTTGGCCTGTAGCACTACGCCTGTAGCATGATCATGAATCACTAACATGAGTTTTGGCTTCAACACTTCTAGCCCACTGCATGGCAGTAGCCTAGTGCACTTTGGCTAGAAGCCAGCCTTGAGTTATCCAGATAACTCCTTTATAACTCAGTGGTCCTGGGCTGGCTCTGTAACCTTCCATCCACTAGTCCCCACCTGACAGCACCTGCTCATGCTAGTCAGCACCAGTCAGGACCAGCCCCACTCAGCCGGCTCAGAACCAGTTGGGAGTAGAGCCCCCTTGACAATGGGAACCAGTTCCCTAAACTGGGTTTAAAGGGAGCTCCTTTGAGAGCTCATCAGTTTTGGATTCCAATTCTACACAGTGAGGCTGCCAGTCACTGAGCTCCCCAGACTAGGATCTTCAATCGCAAAAGTTAAGTATCAGTTGAGTTGAGTTATGGTACCAGACTTAGAATAAATAGTCAGAGTTATTGTTGTTGGACCTAGAATAGTCAAGGTATGTGCTTTGGACTTAGAATAGTCCGATAAGATAACTGTGGACTTGGAATAGTCAGTGATTAGTGTAGGACTTAACAATAGTCAGAGAGTTTTTGAAAAACAGAGTAATAGGCCTATAATTGGCAATGACGCATTAGCGTTATTGAGTATAGAGCCCATGCCTCCTTAAGTTAAAGAGTGCACTAAATGGGATAATAAGAGGGAGAATATAAACCCACTAACATTAACCGATTAGTCCTTGAATAAACCATACTTTCGTAAACCTAAAATACTTGTGTGGTCTCCCTTACTTGCATGCCGATTGTGTGATCTTGTTTAGCTGCTGCTGTTAAGTTAATTCAGCCGGCCGGTCCATGTAGAGCGTAGATCTCTACACATACTAAATCAGCTGTAAATCCCAACAAAGGGGATTTACGTTAGATTTACAGTACAAGTGGCTACGATCGAGATAATCATGTGACCTGTCAAAAGCTAGAACATTATGAATTAAGAGTTTCTTATTCCTCCTATGGAAAAAGGCTTCAGATTTTGCGTAGATATTAAAGTTCTTTAAAAAGATTTTGAGGCAAAGAATAATTTGAAATATGTCTTACTTTTGTGTAGATTGCATGTATCAAGGCAGAACTAATTTTAGCTGATAGAGTGTATGCAGCATGAATCTGGTGTGTGTACACAAGCGACTGCATTGCAGCAGCAAGGAAAATAATGAAGCCATATAGATATCCTCTCCACATCGGCTCATCACTTTGTACGAATTTTATCAATAATCTGCAAGGGAGAAAAATAGCAAAATAGTGATGTGGTGAACGTCTGAATGCAATCTGATTTAACCTTAACTGTGTGAAATACCATACTATGAACCAGGGAAATATACCTTTATCATTTACATAAAGCATTAACTGTGTACACAAGACAGTTAACTAAGTCACTAATTAACTAATAACTAATAACTAATTAACTGTGTAACTAAGTCATATGCAGTGCTTAATTTCTAATTTGAAAAGTACCGGAACTGCCACTTGTTTGCAGAGGAAGGAGGAATGGTCATTTACATTCCCTTGCAACAACAGCTAGGGGGAGTGGGGAGCTTTAAAGATTTTACTCATTTGAACACCTAATCTGGTTTCTGGAAGGTACCTTTTTTTTGAAGGTTTTCTCGCCCGTAAAATAAGTTATTTTTTATTGTTGATACATCACACACCTTATTTTTTTTATCCTTTTAACACTTACAAAATGCCAAAAGGTAATTTTTGCTACACCATCTGCTCCGACACAAATGCTACACTGCGACACGAGACGAGCAAGAGAAAACTGGAAACGTGGGCCTAGCGGATCGCAGCCACAGAAAAACTTAATCCATTCTGCCTAAGCAACAATGTTAGTTTTGTTATGAGGGTTATGAATTTGAATTAAATCAAATTTGCTAAATGATACGGTGATATTAAGTTGGTTTTAGGAAGGATTGCATTTCATTGGTTACTGCTCAAATTTCCGAATAATGAGGTTTTTCAGGACACGTGAAATGCTTGCCTTAAAAAAAAAGAACCAGGCCCGTTCCCGCCCAAATTATGTCCTGGTCTCACGTCTTTTTGTGTGTGTGCTCTTCTACCCTGGAGACTTATACTTACTCCAAGAAAATTGGACTGATGAATGTGAATACAGTAAAAAGTAGTTCCATTAAAGTGGTAAACAAAAATTCCTTCCAAAATGTTTTGCACAATGCTATTGAAAGTGATGGTTGTTTCATATTTCCAGATTGCTGTTGTGGCATCTTTATGTCTGCTGTTTCATCCACTTTATAATGACATCCATCATGATAACTAGGAAAAAGAAAAAAAAAATAATGTTTGTAACAGAAATTAGAAGTATTACTAGGGTAAGGTGTATAAGTTCTGTGGGAATGAGAAGTAACAGACTAATTCAACGTACTGTAGGGTTTGGAAAGTCGCTCAATTTCGTGCTTTGAAATCTTAGCCAGCATACTGAAAAAAAAAATGTAGTCGCGTGTCTACATTCACACCAGCATCAGACCTTCCTTTGATGTACTCGCCCACCGATTGCCGACTTATTTATCGTTACATGAAGACCAAGTCTTTCATAATTTTTTTATAAGGTGTATGCATTTTTGTGTCACGACAATTCACTGCATGGGCGCAATTCCCGTCTGATGCTGGTAAGAAGTTCAATACAGCCCAACACTTTTCGTTCTGGTGGAACTCTTTATATGCTCTTGGTAGTACTAATTTTATTACTGGCTAGTAGTAGCAGTTACTACTTAAACTGTTTAATGGTAGTAAAACCAATGAAAAATTATTATTTTTATTATTAAATTATTATAATTATTAATTATTAATGTAAGAACTTACATAGTACTGAAAACCACGTTTATGAACGCTGGTTTCATTCTAGTGATCTACTGCAGATTGATGTACAATTGGTACAATTGGTTTACTTCCTGTAACAAGCCAGGTACATTTTGGCTACGTGCTAAGTTATCTTGAAGGTAACCGGGTAAGACACCAACCTGGAAGTGCCAGGACGCCCAACCACTATGCATCGTGATATTGGCACCCTGGTTGCTTCTGTCTCACCCATTCCAACAACTGGTACAAATACCGGGCCAGTAAATTTGACTGGCAGTCGGTGCTCAGGAATTGAAGCAATAATTTCCTCTTTGAGCTCCACACTTGAGCTCCACCCTCATCTTCGATCCACTGCTGATAAGTGTAGCATATACCTTCTTCCTCCAGAAGGGTTTGGAGATTTTTTTGGCTAACCATACCCTTCAATGACTTTGTGTATGATTTTTCGCTGTTAATTTATTTCCTGGCTTATCTTTATCCACGTTAATGTAATGTTATCCACATTAATATAATAAAATAATCTTGACCCACATTTCTAAAATTCCGGATCAGAAAGTTGGATCACCCATGCCCTTCTGTAACAGCTGCCCGGGTTAAATGAGTGGAGTAGCAGCATTTTCTGGTTATTGCATCTTCGGAAAGTGCTTTACTTCTAACTAACTTTCAAACAGCAAAACGACAAGAAGACTGTTTTAAAAATAAATTTCTTGGAGCCTGACGTCATTTGAAGCAAATTAATTCTTATATAGCTGAACCAGCTCAATTCTGAATCATAAAATATGTTTATGAAGAGGTAAAATCAAGGATAGGCCGAGTTTGATCCCATGCTGCTGAAGAAGCATGGTAGTCTCCCACACTACCCGGGACTACATTACCAATTATGAATGCTCTGACAAAAGTTTCAAAGAGCCATTGCATGATTGACCCTAGCCATATGGACACACCTTGCTGTTTTGGCTAACTGTTCTTTCCAGTGCCGTTGGGACTGAATGGCAATATTTTCTGTCTTTAAGTCATTCCTTAACTGCCAGACATCATTGTCTGTAAGTGGCTGACGATAACCAGTGACTATCAATCTAAAATCAGAAGTATTGTAACAGGAAAAAAATCTTTATTAGTGCAAAAAGTTGAACAAAACGTGCATACCAGAAGTAGACCTAATGTTAAAATACTGAGTGTAGATAAAGAAAACTTATGGAATAGAATAGAGCATGTAGAGTTTACCTTTATTTCAAATCATGTTTGTTTCATATATGCACACATTACAATAATAACTATACTCCTACAGTGAACAATTACTAATGAGTAGCTACCGGATACATGCATTAACACAAAATAACAACAAACAGAAAGCACAACACTTCCATCAAATATCTGCAAGAGTATCAGACCTTTGAATGCAAGCTGTTGATTAGGCCCCCCACCACTGAGGAGTTGCTACATTAAAGACAGAATTATCCAGATTAATGGGAGGCCGTTGTCAATCAAGCAGTGGCGTGTACGCCACACAGTCAGACCGGCAGGTGCCAGAGCCCACCTGCATTGGGGGCCCCAGCCCACCTATCAAAATGCAAGCAAAGTTCCACCATTTTCAAACTTACAAACTTGCAAATTTCAACATGTCTGTGCACAGACAGAACTTGCCCTGGGTGTCGGATAGTGACTTACGCGAGTAAGAAGCCAAGAAAGTTAACTGTAGCCTCCATATACAACTACACGGAAACAGGAACAAGAGGACAATCCAGTAGATTGGATTGACTGGAATTGTCTGTCAAATTACTCAGTAAACACTTGTGTTTGTGAACTAGAAAGCCACTTAATATTTATTTACTGGTCTGATTTTGTGAAGGAAGGCTCTGTGAAATTTTTTATTTGGTGTTTTGAATGTGTTAAGAGCCACACACTTGTGCCCACCAGTTAGTTTGTTAAGATCCCTGATATGATGCTGAAGAGTTGAAATCTTAAAAACCGCATCTTTATTCAGCATACTTGAGAGACATGATATCCCAATTACTCACTGTGAAAAATACGCTACAACTTGGAGTTTTGTTGTGCATGTCATTCTCATTGTTTGGTAGAAGTAATTATTATTGTTGAATAATATACGTTCTATTTTTCTAAGAAAAGCTTAATTGCAAGGCTTAAAGTCTTAGCCTAAATAATAATATGAGATAGGACAACATAAAATTATTAACTGGCATACAATTAAAACCATAGTCATTGAAACGACATTGCTTTCTTTTTCGTACCTGTCAAACCAAGCAAACAGAAGCCTCGAAATGTATGAAGCATATATTTCAGGAGATAATTTCTGAAAAAGAAGTTTAGCGGTCATAAGAACATTTAATAAAATAAAAACCTTTTTCGCTCTCATGAATCTTTTGTTTGTAGTGCGTTATTTAATTTAAAATTGTTGTATTAAAGCCCAAACAAAGTAATCGTTTTACAGGATTTTATCAGCAAAATATATGACATAAGTGAGTGATTTTTTATTTTTATTATTTTTCATCACAATATTCACAAAGACATGTCAAAATCTATTTCTTGTAAAAATAATGACAGGTCTGCAAGTCAAGATAGAAATTATTTATGTTTTAATGCAGCCTAATTCAGGAGCTTAAGCCCATTAATGCAAATAGTGAATTATCACTAACTTTTATGTTAATCTTCCTGATGGCAATGATTACGAAAAAATAAAAGATTGCGAGATGGAATTTTGAACAGCAGTTGAATTTTTTTTTTTTAGATAGTATTTGTCAATAATTTCTGTTCCCTTTGAACGATTTTTTTTAGTTAGTGCAACCAACATGAACAATAGTCTTAAATCTTATTGATGATGTACTGCAATACCAGCCTAAATCCATTCTTTCATACAGTGGATTAAGTACAAAAGTTTTGTGGTTTGTCGGTTATCTGAAATATTTATACTCACAATACTACTGCTTTGAAAATGAAGGTTGAAAAAAACTGACACCGGGTTTCCCATGTGATACATGATACATGATGAGCTTGAATGAAAACAACTATTTCGAAAATAAAGCTACAGTTCAAACAACTCATAGATTGTAGATGTGAAAGGGACAGTAATCGGTTAGCCGTATTTATCAAATTTCCTCGATACACTACCGGATGTAGTTTTTTAAGAAATCATCTAATAATTTTTAAGAGCTCCACGTGCCCAATTTCAGTGTTAAAAGTGGCACACACCTGTATTTTTTGTTATCTTCTCGCAGTCCCCCGCATTTAAGCAGTGGCGGGAAGCCTTGCGGGAACTATATTTTAAATCACGTGGCTCATTGTCGTCAACTGCATCACCGGTTTATGTCACGAACACGTGAACGAACAAATCATGGCTTCGACAAACATCAAATGCACACGGAAGAGCAAATACAGCAAAGAATCGGAAAAGAAATGCGATCGAAACTGCCAATTATCGCGAGAATTTTTGTTCTCTTTCCGCTAAACGACGACCATGCTTGACTTAAACTGAGAATTTCCCTGACCGAAATTTGCGCACTTGATCGTGTACTAAATTCGCCCAATCACAACCGACTTACAGTGATAATCACGCAGTAGCTTTCAAAAGCTACTGAGTGATTATCACTGTAAGTCGATGTTCATTGGCTAAATTTAAAACTAAATCAGTTAGACAATATCCTGTAGCTTTCATTGGTCGACGCAGTGTAATGCAAAACAGTGCAAAACATGGCGAGCGCTATCTGAAGTTGATACGGTTTCGGTAGTCACTCGCTTTGAACCTTCGAACGTTACACAATTGACATGTGACGACACCTTTGTTGAATTCATTTCAAATAAAAGTATATATTTTCCTACCAGTAACAGTCCGGAAGGCCTTTCTTTCGAAATACGCACTGTGTCGTTCATTTGCGTAACCTAGCAACGCCTGCAATCACACGTAGAAGCCGGTAGCGAAACCTGTTAATCTCTGTGCCGTTAGGCCTAACGTCAACGTAACCTAGCAACAAATTCTGAACACCGTTTTGAAATTTATTAAGCTCCACTACAGTCCGTATTTGACTGTTTTTTTTTTTATTTACTCTTGCAATTTTAGAAAAAATAAAATAATGTACTGCATTTATGAATTTATTATTACGGAATTGTTTAAAGTAAGAAGTTTGGAGGTGTGCGCCAATGAAAAATTCTTCAGTGGCGGCGTATATCAATTTTATTCCTGGCGGCCGTATATTTGGACGGCAGCGCGACTTTTATACAATTTTTAAATGTTGCATACGAAATTTAGACTGCTGCATACTGAAATATGACGTGAAATTCTCTAACTAAATACCCCGCAAGCTATTGGAAATTATCAAATTTTTTTCAACACTCGTGTTTTGGCCCATTAAACTCACTCGTGCTATTTATTGGGAGATAATTTCCCTCGTGCTACGCACTCGGGAAATTAATGTGTGCCTAAATACCACTCGTGAGTTTATAGGGGCCAAAACACTCGAGTTGAAAAAAAATACCGATAATTTCCTTAGCTCTTGGGATATTACGTTTGAAAAGACCACAGCGTACCTTTTGCTTCAATAATTATACAGATCGAAGCTTTTCTGAATGGTCGCTGACAAACAAACCACAGATCTATACAGTATACCTCACTTAGAGGACGCTGCTGGTTTTATGCCCTTATTGGGAAATGACGTAACCTTCGGTAATTGTCGAGTTTTTACGGAAATACGAAGCTGCTTCTCGGCAGGATTCGGGAATAGTTATGCCCGTATTAGGGCAATGACATTACTTTCGTGAAACGTCGGATTTTTACGGAAACACGTTTAATTTGGTGTATCAGCAACATGATAAAAATGAGATTAGGCCCCTATTACGAAATGCCATTGCTGAAGTGAACGAAATTACGTATTGGTTGACAAAATGCGAGGGGGATACTATCGCTACACCAAATAGAATTAAACATCGTAAACCAACCTTAAAACATAAAAATTAAACATAAAACTAAACACCGTAAAGCAAAATTACTTTGTAAATCGAAACCATAAAGCGAAACCTCACGCTGCCTTTTAGCAACCGGATATTGTGCCAAGGATCAGTTTGCAGGTTCGGTCAAAACAAACTACATTGTTGCACGGTTTCACGTGTGTGAAGAGCCTGTACCATTGCCTTAACGTACTTTAAAGTAATTTTTACTATAAGGTCTGAGCTGCCAACTGGTAAACTGACATTAAAGTAAAGAAAATTTAGTCATTAAGCAATAAGAGCGGTTTTTTTTTAATATAAGCTTCTATTTACCTTTTCATGTTTGCTGATAACTTTTGTAGCCTGTGGGACATTCGAAAAACAGCAAAGTACCAGTTCTGCTACAATTAATGGGTAATATATCATGTATATCACAAATGATACAGAATCATGGTCATCTGTCTGAAATAAACATTAAAAGAATATCAACCAGACAGTAACACCAATTAAATGATGGTGTTTCCCCACCGCTTTATATACAAGATTACCATCAGTTCTCTCTCAGGTTCCTTGAAAATGTCTTATAGAGTGTGAGCAGTTAAGTTGTGATTGAAGTTGATGGTTCAAAAAGTATTGAGCAAAGAGTAATGAACCTTGGCTGATGGGATGTGGAGTGGAGAGTCACTGACTGGGCAAGAAACGATTGATCTTACTAAATGCTATCACGATCACTCTATTGCTACCTTTTAAACATGAATCAAGCAGCAAAGGAATGAATTACAGATTTGTAGGGAATAAAGATTCATGGCAATGCAAACGCCAGAGTTTGAAAACCAGCTGTAACTTGAATTATAAATGCAAGAGTACGTAAAGTCATATCCGAACAAGACTCTCGAATGAACAAAACTTGGGACCACCTTGAATTCTAGCAATCGGATGTTTGGTTCACATTCAAGAATGACGTTCTCCATTTTTACCGGTTTTACACATTTTTTCCGAGTAGACTGTTTTAGCAGCCCTACAGTCTATTTTAGGAGGGGTAGGGAGAGAAAAAGATATAGAGAGAAACGATGAAGCAACATTCGCACTGCAATTTTAGGCTTGTGGGGCTTAACTCTGCCCACTTGTGCTTGACACAACCCAGTTGTGTCAAATCAGATTCCAGTTCCAACAACACTAACATCAAAGTCCTATCTCCATTGTGTGTTAATAATATTAGAGTCAGGCCACTGAAAGAATGATTCGTTGCACGTCGAATATCACCCGTTTTTTCCTGTAGGATATCACCCTTTTTGCCTGCACAATGCCGAGCAAGTTCAGTCGAGCCCAGACATGGCGTCGAATTCAACTTCGTTAGGGAAACGTTGTAAAACTTAACGCAGTCAAGCTCAGGACAGTGTTTAAACCGTTGTAAAGTTTTTCGAATCTAGTGTGACTGAATGTGGCGAGTTTATAACTGACACACAAGCCATAAAGTGTGCAGTGGCTGCTACTGGAGTGTCATGAGGTATGTATCTCATGTAATGTGCATTAAGCCTATAGCTTTCTCCGGCAAATGATGTACAGATGCAGGGAAAAAACGGCCGCACCCACATGTCTATCACCCATTTCTCAGCCCAATTCTTTCGACACGCCAATAATAAGGCATATTATTGTAGACACGTATGCAAATAAACAACTGAGGCTCATTGTTTTACTTGGTAACACAGAAATTAAATGAACATGGTATGCAATTTACCAAAATTATCCCTTGATCGTCACAAATCAAGGTGTGAATTTTCAGTGGGTCTTTTATCTTTTTGAAAGATCTCCCACCTTCCTCAGGCGCTTCGAGCGTTGAACGCCTTTTGACTTGGAGAAACGGCAAGTTGGTTTGAACTTCCCGCACATGTTTGTGCTTCCGGTTGGGGAGGAGGGATAAGATGCAGCGGCTAGTGGCTCCATCTTTGGTGCTTGGGAAGAGATAGAAGGAAGGAGCGCTTTCCACTTACAACCAAGAAGCCTCACATTGCGATGTCAATCGGATTATTACACCAGAATTGAATTGCAAGTGGAAAGCGCTCCTCCCTCCTATCTCTTCCCTAGCTCCACAGATGGAGCCACTGCTCGCTGCATCTTATCCCTCCTCTCCAACCGGAAGCACAAACAAGTGCGGGAAATTCAAACCAACTTCCCGTTTCTCCAAGTCAAAAGGCGTTCAACGCTCGAAGTGCCTGAGGAAGGTGGGAGATCTTTTAAAAAGATAAAAGACCCACTGAAAATCCGCATCTTGATTTATGACGATCAAGGGACAATTTTGGTAAATTGCGTACCATGTTCATTGAAATAACTTCCTATTGTTAAAAAAATGCTGGAAAACAGATAGCTGTCCTGTTATAAGTCTTAGTAAATAAAAAAATCTACTGTACACTTATTTGTGTTACTTTTAGCTGCTGATTGTAATGTATTACGTGCAAAATTGACAAGTGGGCATAAGGACGGTGGGTGGCGGGTAGCCTAGTTTGCCATTTTTTATGGTTGTAATCATATTGCAAGGTGGAGAGAATGTGTGCAACGACGCCCATTGAATTCATTTTACACGTAGGCCTAGTTGTTTTAGTAACAGGGGTAGTGATGAATGGCCAAGAGTGCACCTTGCATGCCACACCTGAGACAGGCCGGGAGGTCACGACTTAAACACTCGATGATTACATCAAGTCGTTCTCTGAGTGGCCTGAGTCTAGATATTATTGAAAATATATCTTAATAAAAATTTGAATTGTAGCCGTTACTTGTACTAGGAAACAGGCTTTGGGCCTATTGTAGGCGGAGCGAAGAAAAATTTATTTTAAATTTGTATTTCCTCTCATTACAATGGCTTTGCAATGTTTGCTAATGGTTCTTATAAAGCTCGGGGCAATATTCATTCGGCTACAGTTGAGCTGAAGCTTTTTGCTGGTGTTTTTTACATTTTAGCTAGGCTACGTTTCATATTAATTTTAAGATACTTTCGTTTGCACCCATATTTAGTATCCGTTTCGTTATTTGCAGCCTCTTTGCGCCGTCGCCGCCGTTGTAAAATATAACGTTAGCCGCCGTGGTTAAGCTGGCAAAGACGTGCCGTCGTGGTTAAGCTGGCAAAGAACGTGCCACCGTCAATAATGCTTACATTGTTTATATTTATTGCAGACTATCTGTCCTAGATTTAAAATATTAACAATAAAGCATTTAATTGCAAGCTAAGCAATCACCAGTAACGATAGTACTTCACAACAATCAAAAGATTCGAAACATCCGCGGCTCTCTACGCTGCCTTCTACGACAATGTTGAAGCGCACACCTCTGGCACGTACTGTAACGCCAAACGCTAATATTTATTTTTAATTGGGATTATTACAATTGTTGATCAGCCGGTGTTAGCTTGGTTGTGAACATAGAATTTAAATAATTCTAAATCCTAATTTTAAGCCTAATTGTTAGTCCCGTTTTAGTTTCGTAAGCGACAACAGTAGAGAAATTAGGCCTATTGGGTTCGATGTTAGGCCTATTTATTCTGGCAACATGGGATGGAGAGTGTAGTTTCCATAGCAATCTAGAAATCTTGAAATTACAATACGAAGCCAAATTATTGTTCTGTGTTGTGATATAAATACGTAGTCTGCTGTGTACTGTCGTATTATATGAACGGTTTCCTCCTGCATCGGCGATTTGATGTTTCAAATTTGAGATTCCCGATGATAGCGTCAACGCCACTTTGGTTGCCATGTTGGCTGAAATCCTGGAAGCATTCTTTTACGCAGCATTGGTTTACATGAAACGAATGTGAGTCGTTAACGAATCCTTCTGTTTTTTTCCCATTTGCTTGTCTTCCTCTAGTGGTTAAAGTGTTATGATCAAATGTTATTATTTCGTTGAGTTATGTCAAAAAAGATTGTTAGCTGTAAGGAAGCTACGATGATTTATTTTGGCTTTTTTTTAAAAGTTCACTTGATTACCAACAGCACAGTGTATGATTCGTCGGAATTCTTTAACTATTCACGACTCCAAATTTACAATGGTGAGTGTTAGAAATAAATTCGAAAATTGGTTATTTCTCCCGTAATAATTGTACGATTTATGTCAAATTTTGGCTCAGCAATACTGTTTGGGGTATCAAGCGTTGTACCAAATTTCATTCCAATCCGACCCTTTCATTTGGGTTCCACCCAGACTAAAAATGTGCAACCAACACACCAACGGACCAACAGACCAACGGATCAACGGACCAACGGACCAACCAACATTTTGCAATTTGGTGTCCGTTATAGGCTACGCTTCGCTCGCTTCGCTCGCTTCGCTCGCTCGCTCTGCCATTTATTCAAATGCATTTTCGCATTTCACAAGATAGAAAACAGAGATTGGGACACATAGTGTGAACGTTGCTTGATTATTCACTTTTGATCTGCAACGATGAAAGGCGAGGAACAAGAAAAAAAATTCACCCAATACTATAATTCACCTGATCAAGTACGTTGGTGATCTGCGTCCTGTAAGTAACAATTCCAGCTAAAGTCATCAAAAACCAGAAGAAAAATATGATTCCTGATGGTGGCGTCCCACGCCTTCTTTCAAAGAACATCAATCCTGATGCTAAAATCTGACAAACAAGCATACAGATTAAGACTTATTTAGCATATGAGTGATCATCGATAATAGTGTGAGTATAGTTCGTGCTTCTTTTAAGGAAGTATAATACTCAAGAGACGACATTATGTAACCACCTTCTTTTCTAGTTATATAACCCTGTTGCGGCACAGTATTGTACTAACAAAATGCCAAAAAAATGAATAAAAATCATCACCGGGTTTCCTTTATAATCCTTAAAGCAATAGATTTATATATTCAAGTATCTTACAATAAACAAAAGCCAGTGAGGGAAAGAACGCATCATATCTTTCACATGCAATTTCACGCTCATTTAAGGAGGTAAAGGGGTAATACAGAGGTGAAAACCTTCTTCAGAGGTAAAATCTGTGGTTAAACTTGAAAATAAAACACTGAAACATAAAAGGTAAAGTCCTTGTCAAACAAGACCCTAAGGGGGCTGCCATCTAGCTGATGACGAATGAAAAAATGGGTCCACTTACTAAACAAATTTCACTTCCCTCTTCACGTTATGGAATTGTCCAAATGACGTCATGTATCATCATCAATATACTGGTTAGACAAGGGTTTTGTGCGCTACCTCTAATTTTTTTTATTTTCGAGTTTACATATTCATACTTCTGAAGAGCATTGCATCCATGCACCAAATTAATAAGTAATTTTAAATGTGTAAGAAACTTGAGTGACGATTAGACAGAAAGGTTACAAGGCAAACCTAACCACGTAAGTAAATCAAATAATAAACAAATAAATAAATAATAATCAATAACATCAATAACAAAAAATAATAACGGAGAAGTCTTAAACCATTTCCAAAATTCAATACCAATACCAAGAAAAACAAACAAAGAGACCACCAGAACACCAAACCAAACATTCATTAACAAACTATATACAATAATTTAGTATTACAAAAAACGCTTAAGCGTATAAAATACGGATGTAAGCCTTAAAAAATCAACCCTTTATAGGAACAGATACAAGAAAAACACATAGAAACCATCAGCATCACACTAATATAGTATATAAAAGAAGCGCCAGCTTTCTAAGCATTAAAAAACGACATGCTCTAAAGGAACAGATACAAGAAAAAATATATGTAAGCCATCAGCGTCGCACTAATACGTGTAAAAAATTCTCCAGTGTCGCAAAAAACAAGCTGGATCTTCATTTACACGTATTATCAATAAATTAATAAATAGTTGGTATTAGTGAGATGCTGATGGGTTACGTGTGATTTACTTATATCTTCCTTTAGGGCATCAAGTTTTTTTTAAGGTTTACAAAGCTAGAGCTTCTTTTACACGTATTAGTGCAACGTTGATGGCTTGCTTGTCTTTTTCTTGTGTCTGTTCCTTTAGAGCATTAAGCTTTTATACGCTTAAGTGTATTTTCCTGTAGCCCTCCATCGGTGTACTCCTGCTGTTCTACTCCATATGCCTTCATACAACCTTCTAATCCACATTTCATTCACTCTATCAGACCCAAGGTGATATTTCTTGGTACCTCATGGCAGTTATTGGTAGGTAGCATGCTTTGCCAGTGCACTCACCTGTCATTCCCTTGTGTATACATGAGTTTGGAATGCTCCAAGACTCTTTGAACACAAGCCTCCTACATATACCTTCTCACACCCTTTACAAGAAATACAAGAAACTAACCCCTCTGTTGCATGGTATCAACACGGCCATTCCCAGTACCCAATATATTCCCAATACTTTTGTTGTATTTAACTCCTTCTAGTAAGTTTTAAGTCGTTTGGTTTAAAACATGCGTCGAATTAATCTAGATACACTAGTGTGTTTCCGCCCAAAACAGGAGATCATCTGATTGTAGACATCCGATTGTTAAAAGATTGATTGTTGATAAAAAGACGGTTTCACTAGCAGACACGCGTCTGTAAGCAACTAAAAGCATATTTTACCATGTTGAGGATAGATCCCAATGCGGCCGAAATATTTCAAATTGTGGAAAATGTAAGGGAAAGGGTATAGGGATAAAGAAAAACTAAACTTAAAAGTCGAGTGTCAGCCATTCATATAGCAAAAGATGCATCAATAACGTTGTTTTTATGATACTGTCTAGCAACGCAGTGACTAAGTAGTAGCTAGCTAGTCATGTTTTTCCGATGCTAAATCCCATAGACTAGCTAGCATAATGATTCGGAAAGCAGCCGATCGTTTACACACGAATGCATTGTGATAAGAACACGGTCCTTTTGTTGGTCTGGGGCTTGTAGGTGGTCAGGACAAATGCATGGAAGGGTTTTGAAATTCGCAACCTCGGAATTTAAATTTCGGTTCTTTTCCATGTTGCAACTAAAGATTTCAAGCAACAATGGTTTGGACAAACAGATTACAGTTCACTTGAACGAAAGGCACTATAATGTGAACTGCAATTCAAGGTAAGAAACCAAAACTAAACAAATACCTTAATAATAAAACGCCTGCACAATACACAAATTATTCACACCAACACACGCACTCACTGACAAGGCCCATTTGAAAGACAAACTACATTCACTTTATGACATTACCGGGAGCCAATGAACGAACTCCCTCCGGGAACAGAATTTATTCCTGATATTACTACGGAATGGAGACATTCCTTGTTCACTGAAATTCGACAAAACAAACGCCCTTAACAAGAAAGAACATGTATATTTCACACATTACAAATGCATACACAAAATATACACCAGTAAAATGAAACAGAATTAAAATATAAACCCACTAACCAAGCCAAAGCACGGACCAAATAACAAAATGACTGCATAAAAAACAAATTAAACACACCCACACACACACACTATCACATCCAGACCAACGTAAATATAAATTGCGTTCACTTTCTGAAATTACCAACGGATAAAAACAATCCTTGTTTCCTGGAATTGGATTCAAACTATAGTTTGTTTCGTTCGAGTAAACTCTTTTTCATTTGTGTGCTTTCAGAGCTGTGAGTTCCATAAGGATGCGAGCTCTAACGCTTTTTTTTCTAATCGGCGAACCCGTTTTTTGTTCCATTAATCAATTACTATGCTCATACTTACTAACGTAGAATAATGGATCAAAGGTGATATAAAATCCACAGACGGGATGTCATGATTGTTTAAGTATAGCTTGACTTTTCTAATAGCATCCATGATAATTAACAGAGCTGTCAACACACCAATCACCTAAAAAAAATAATAAAAAACATGCTAATCATTAAATTTCGACAAAATAAATATTCTGAAAATGTATGGTGGTCTCATTAGCTACTAAGAATGACTTGAATGTCCTACACTTCTCAAGGACTTGTCAGTTTTTCAGTGCAACAGCAAAAATAAAGGTGATCCTAGATATGTTTAAGATCAACAGCCATATCAGTTTGGATGCCACATCTCTTTATGATTTCTGCCGACGGCTTCGTTCCTACTCACCCTTATATTATTTACTAGCCCCGGACCTGTGCATGCTGCATGGTGAATTAAATTCCCCAGACTTAGCCTCTCCCCGTGTTTGGTCTTCTTGGGAAAGTGAATCACGTTTTCAATATTTAACTGTGTTTCACTAATCTTTTGATTTTACCAATTCCATAACGACACAACCTTTAGACGGTGGGCAGTGCCTAAGCATGACCTGGCATCAGCCAGCGTAAACTTAACTAGGTCCGGATTCCGTTGACTAACATATGAATATTTCGTCTGATGTAACGGCTAAAGGGACTTCGCCTTGCCCTGGCCCCCATCTCCCCCCCCCCCGTGAAAGTCATTTACATGACACAACCTGTTCACGAAAATGATGGTGATTTTTTTTTCCAAATTACGCGCTTCGCTCGCTGCAGCTAAACGTATACCATCATAAATCGCAACCAAAAACTTGTCCAGCCGATGACAATTACCGTTTACTATATGTTCTGATAGAAATGCACACTCATGTCACTCAATTGCAAAATGCACACACAATTCTCGTTGCGCTCTCATCTCGCAGCAAAGAAGTTGTTTCTCAGTATGGTGGCGGCGTAACTATGGCTTTGTGTAGCGTTTTAACATGCTTTAATAATTGTTTTTAATAATAAATAATAAGTGTTTGCGCACTTTTTCGTTATGGTTCTGAATCGTAATGACGAAAGGGTTCGCCAGCTAGGTGAATTAAGTTGGCATCAAGAAAAGTATGGTTTCCAAATAATTATCAATTTTTTAATAATATTTGCCGACGTATATATCATCGCTCGGCATGCACTTATTGTTTCCGTCCATTTTGAAATAATTCTACTCCAACAATAATTCTCTTCCGTTGTTTGGCCTTCTTACTTGATTGAAAGTAAATCGGGTTTACAATATTTAGTTCGCTGAAAATGCCAAACTCTGCACAGCCAGGGACAGAATTTGAATTTGAATTTGTCTACTAGAACCTAAAGACCTTGAGTCATGCGCTCCTACTATACAAACTTAAAAACTACGACCTGACCTAACCTAAAATAAGCGTAAAGCACCCTATCTCGCCAAACGACACACTTACTTCCGCCATCACAAAATCAGGCACAGTGGCTTGCAATGTAGCAATGATACACGATGTGCACCGTAGTTGTAGTCAAATTTAAAGCGATTGTTGCACATGTTTTCAGTTGAGTGGTTTTTTTTCTGCTTCTTTCTCGGTGGTGGTATTTTCAGTGTCTTTTCCCCTATTTTATTTTCTGTGTGTTATATTACTAGATACACGCAGAAGCACAGGGAAGAAAACATTGTGAAGTGCAAAGAACGTAAATGAAACCAAGCACTTAAAGGGATATACCTCCCAGCGCCATTTTCTCGATCCTCCACATCAAGTACGGCCCCAAAGGTCTATTTCCTAACCGTTAGTCTTTCCCTGGCTAAAAATCCTTTTTAAAATGTGGCGTCTAGGAGATTTTCTGTTGAATATAATGGAACTTTATTTACTAACGATCCGTCACTAAATCATGCATTGCGCGCGTACAATAATCATGACGTTTCATCTGTGTGTGTACATCTACTAATTTTCTAATAATTACCATGAGATCTAAAATTTAATAGACTAATGCAGTAAATATTAAAATTAATTATTCCAATAGATCGCCGAAGCAAAATTATAAGACACTAGCCTAGAAAATTATAAATTGTGATTTTAAAATACGAGAATCATTCCGGTTTGTGACGACATTCTCAATGGTTTCACACTGGCTGGACTATTAGGCGCAATGTCAATTGAGACAGTAGCTAGGTTTTCGTTGCGAGGAACGAAGCTACCGTCTCAGTTGACCTTAGCTGTGGTAAATACGCGGATGTGATCGTCGCGTGGGTGTTGTGAGGTAGGCGGAAGGTTATAAGGCAGGCGGTATGTTGCTTTAAATGCAGTAATAATAAAAGAAAAGCCACAAAGTGCACATTTTAAAAACACAGAACTCGGATACACGAATGTAACAAAGTGAAGTGATGTAGCAAATACTTACCAATTTGGAAACGTTCAGTGCTGACCATGGTATTCGTTGGACGGAAGAATTATATAAACTATCTAATAGTATTGGAGCAGTAAGCCACAAGAAACCGCATGGAACCCAGATCAAAACGGTCTTCTGAAAACATACTGGCAAATCGGGGTTCGTCGTATTCCAAACAATGTCAGCATCCTGCAGTACAGAAAATATGTTAGAAATCTTTCAAGCTAACAGGAATTTATGACTGAAATGTTGATTCATTCAGCTTAACTTTTATTGACAGTCTATAAGTATAACCAGTGATTACTGTACACGAAAAAAAAAAACGGCCAGAATTTGTGGCTCACCCCCCTCCCCCCCAAAAAAAAGTAAGAAATAAATGTAAGGGTACGGCTAAAACCTGATTGTTGAAATAATGGACAACACCAATTCAAATCTGCCACATAACATATAGAATTTAGCATTTTTTAATAGCGCAGTCTTCAATGACATTTGTAAAATTGTTACTGAAAACCTCCGTATTATTCCAAAATACGTATGTTATCGTTACAACCATGTTCGAATCATTCTATATGGTTGTTCTTTTGACATGTTTTTATTTACATCTTTTGTGGCACTACATTCCCTGCACGGCTCAAGTAGTTTTCAGTAATAAACAATAACGATTAATTCAACAATAACTGTATTTTATATTTACCACATTTATAGTTTAGAACAAGAACAAGTTAAGGTTTCCTCTTTCGAGGAGCCTATCCTACTGACCGCATCACCAAAATTCATCTGGGTTTCGAAAGCAATTCCACTCCACCTATTATCATAAATACACAACGTTATAAAAGTTGTGATTGAAAGGTTCGAAGCAATCTCGGTATTGTTAAGGAAGGTTAATAGCAACTCAAACAACTATTGACGGAATGTCATTAACCCATTGTTGTGCATCGTCCTGTTAAAAGAACGGCAACTGAACGACCAAAAAGTGAGTCCCAACGCGCCGCAATGCAAGCTTTGCAAAGCGAGCAGCAAAGCCAGCAGCAAAGCGAGCATGCAACAGCCCAGTGGTCAGCCTCCTTGTCTCCAAAGCTAGTGATAAGATAGAGTGACAGCCAGTTTCGTGCACAAACAAAACCACACTACGTTTCGGGAGGACAACCTCCCGTCTTCAGGTAAAAATAAAACACTAAAACATTTTAAAAATTGATGGCAGTATCTGCCGAGTCACCAAGTCTATAAAAACAAACCATTCAGGCATGGTCAAGGCCTAAAACATTAAAATTATTAAAAATATTAAAAATATAAAACATACCAAATGATACACCATGTTATTAGATGGGCGCCCGGAAGTAGAGTA
>JAHWFP010053201.1:15862-26588 GCA_023313725.1 Lithobius niger | reverse complement strand
CAATTTCCCATAAATAAACACGATTTTGGCTTGTGCGCAGACGGCGGGCCGCCTGGTACCAGCCCTTCCTTTTAAAGAGTGTCATTTGGGTCTTCCAGCTGTCTCAAACTCATTAATGCGTTCCCCCAGTGCTCCCACAGTCCCCTAGTTGAAAAAGATTTTGCCCCCCCCCCACCAATTGTGTGGGTGTACGACGCCCCTGACGGCAACTCGTGTATCTCCATGAAAATTCATAGGCACACAAATGAACAACCACTTGAGTTGTTCAGTTTTGTGGTTAGTTTTGGGTCTCAGACAAAACTAATCAGAAAGAGACCTACAATTTCAGGGAACATTTTATATAATTCCTGTTCTCTGACATTGCCAGTCAAATTGTAATTCACGGTTTTTGTTCTGAAAAACGTATTGTTTACTTGTGCGCCTCCAGAGTTGTAAATGTTTATAGAGATACGAGCTTGAGGGGGGGGTGGGGTGGTTTTTTTTTAGACAAAGCTATTTTTGTAGTTATTTCTTTTTTCCCCTTCAAATCGTACAAAATATATTATTGGTGCTCTATACCCAAAACGTGTGGTTAAGTGGGGATTGATTGGGGGGGGGGGGGGAGAGGCGTAAATTTTGTATATATTACTTTTTAGAAAAAATAAGTGGGAAACGAACGTTTATTCAGTACTACGAGATAAAACACGACGTCTGGCTCTTATCACTAATTTGGTGGGTCTGAAAAAGAACCATATTGTGCTTTTACAAAACACTTTGTTTGGATCAACAGTCAAGCCCAGGGAGATTCTTCCAAATTTGTTGTTCTTGCATTCTATTTACTGTAGAATAACTTACTCCAGTGTATTCTGCAGTAGCCTTTAATGAATCCTTCTTACTTTTCAAGGTACTGTTAGGGAATACATCTTGCTGATATCAACGCGCAACGATTAGAATTACTTCCCAGGCTTGACTGTGGTTAGCTTTTCCTTGACGAAGTTTAGAACGTGGAGGAGTGGCCGCCACTTTTTTCAGCTCTGTCAGTGCGCCTTGCTGCCAGTACAGCCCACTCGATAATTTGCGTTGCATCATGGGAGGACTGAAGAAAGGACGCGACCATTATAGTATATCTGGCTGGATTCTTAACCCTTTATAGCCTGGCGTCCCTTTAAAAGGACGGCTACTGAACGGCAAAAAAAACTAAGTCCCAACGCGCAACGCGAGCTTTATGAGGGGTCCAGGGGACCCCGAGTAAAGCGAGCAGCAACAGCCCAGTGGTCAGCGTCCTCGTCTGCAAACCAAAGGGTTAAAGTATCTGTTCTGGGTGGTGAAAGGTGTCGGGGTGGAGGCGGAAGGTTGAAGTTCGTTTTATACCGTGGCTATTTTTGGTTGCAAGGCAAATTTTGTGTCCAAGTAGTTTCTTGCGGAATGGTGATGGCATTCTGGACTGAGTACGCCATTTAAAGTTATACTTACACACAGCAGAAAATGGAAACTCGTTAGTTAGGTAATTGTGAAAAATGTACTTAATCTCTTCCATTCACAAAAGTTTATTGGTGGAGTGGGCCATAAATTCTACGAAGCTCATATTTAAGCCGCGCAACTAAGTAAATTGATCAGTATAAGATTTAAAGTTAATCGTTCTAGTTCGGCTTTCGAAAATGAATTATTTCAACTTTTGTTATGATAATAATTTGCATAAATTAATAAACTATAAGATTAATTATGATAGTAATTACGATATTAATAAATACATATTTTATGCAGTATTTATTTAACACTGTATAAAATTAATTAATTACAATATAATTATTAATTAAAATGGTAATTATGACCCGTGATGCGCACAGGTGGTGTTGAATGCACACTTTTCAACACTACTTAGGCATGGTAGCTCATGTGTATGTCCAAGTTCGGCCGAACTAAGTTTCTTCAAATTGTTGCCCACACTGGCTAGCAAATGCTCATTTTCGTTCGCTTCGCTCACTCAGTCGGCGCATTCAAATCCCCCCACTGCTAATGATCCCCCTCTTTCTAATGATCACTTCTACATACATATTCATTCACGTTCATGTTCATATTGGGGAAATATCAGCGCATCATGTGACTCAAAGCAACCCCTCCCCCCATGGGTAGTGATTCCCACTTTCTAATGATCACTTCTACTATATTCTACCAGCAAGTTCATGTTCATGCCTGGCGGAAATTAAGGCTCAAGGCAATCTCGAAGCTGCCCCTTCGAGAAGCATGCTTTACTGTGAAGCTTTCCCGAAACGCAATCCCTCCAGCCAGCCGCGCGGGGCCGTGGGCCATTGCCTGCTACCTTACCTCTTGTGAAATTATATACACAAGCATTGAGCACTTCTGTGTAATAACGGGGTAATTGACAAAAAAACGTTTTGAGATAATCAGCTTTGAAGTTTCTTATTAAAAACAACTGCTTGTGGGCAGCACCTTTATGATGATGCTACCGCCAGGTTTTATACGATTTTAATTACTATATAAACGTAAGCACAAAATTAAATAAATGAAATCACTTACCCATTATTGCAAGGTCATTTTTTGGGGGGATGGAGGGCTTTTAATAGAACGGAAGTGTAAAACATTCAAGCCAAGTCGACATAAAACAGCAATGCCCGCCAAACAATTTATTTTGTAATCCTTAGGTCGATACGAACAAATTGTAAAAAAAAAAAAATAATATACTATAATAACAATAAAACAAATGTGCGTATACAAAACACAAATTTATTTATATAAAAAAAATAAAGTGTTTATTTATTTTCTTCTAAAAAAAAAAATAGTTCAGGATGACTTTAGTTAACGCCTGTGGTTTACATCATGTCGTAACTTTTTCTTTAAGTTTCTAGCATGCAGATTGTCATGACGATCACATGTCTTTCTTTTTTGGCATAAAGATGACTGATTGCAGTTTGTTGTCGAAAGAGTAACAGCCACTCTTTGCCAAGCTATTGCTACGAGAGCAGCTCTCTCAACCTTTTGAGAACAGAAACTCTACAACGCGTGCCATTAGAATTGGTGGCGCCATCTAGGGGCGCAGCATGCATACAAACACGAATTTTGTATTCTGGACAAAATGGGTAAGTGACTTCCAAGATTTCAGAACCGTCAGACTCAGGCCTGTGGGCAGGGAAGGGGTTGGGGTCGCTTGGGACCCACTCCCCCACCCCCAAAAAAATTATCTCCATTGAAAAACATACACCAATCACAGAAAAAAAGGAGTTAAAGCCAAAAAGAAAGTCGAACAAATGAAAAGTTAAGAGAATGACATGTTAATTTGCAATTTGTAGTTGTTGAATCATAAACGACAGCTGCAAGAGTTGACGTTTGTCGTCAAATTCCACGGTTTTCATTGTTTCATTCCTGGATTCCCGAGTCCAAGCGTGAGCCCTTCCATGGGCGTACTAGGCGGGCCATTTAGGCCCGGGAAGTGGTTAACGTAGGTTCCTCTTTTGTGGCATTTCACAGAAGTCAGTCGTGAAATAATGTCTGTAGGCCCACTGGCAGGCCCTCTGAGCATAAGCCCTACGGGAAACTTCCCGTTTTCCCGTATGGCCAGTACGCCCCTGAGCCCTTCAGATATACAAGTCCACAAAAAAAGGTTCACAATCACAAGATCTACAAAATATGTTTGAATCTCCCCCCACCCTTCAGTGTAACATCTGGCCATGTGCTTGGAGGTGGATCGTAGATAATATTGATTTTTATCGAATATCAATGGGATTTAACAGAGGCTTTTAGTAGCGTTTTTCGAAGTGGTATTTTGTAGTATTTTCGGCAAAAATGGAAAAATCAGAATCGTGTCTGAAATAAAACAACACCATCAAGAACGGCCAACACGAATAGAATTGAGAAAATTACACTGTAGCTTTTTGACGCGCACCCAGCGTTAGCCATGGTGCCAGAAGGAGAGAGGGTCAATTTTGCTAGGTAAATCCTATCGGAAATCCTGGGTTCTTTTACATGCCACAATCGACATAAGCACGAGACATCACAGGGCCCTTCTCTGCCCGAAAATGCCAGGGGTGGCTAAGGCCGGATTCGAACCCGGGACCTCTGGCACTGGAGAGAAAATTACACTCGATTCTTTCCCTTTCTGCATATAATTTATCTCCTTGAGTAATAATTTTACGAACGAACCGATTCTGTTTATAATTTCCGAATTGCCTACCGTATTTCCACTGTTTGTAGCACACGCACTGAATCGGCAATATATGGAGAGATTGGCCGCGCTAAATAGAGATCAGATTTTAGTCTTCTATAGAGCGAAACGGCTGGTAAGACTATAGCAACGAGTTTGTCCGACCGTACGTCACCTTTTTCAATTCCGGAACGACACCAGATAGAGACAAACGGTTTCCACCATTAGATTCAGTGTCCAGATATTAGTTAAAAGGAATAATTAAAAAAAGCCGGAAGTATGAAGCGGAAGTGGTCCACAAGTGACCGGAAGTGGCCGACAAGCGAACCCATCATCTATGGAAATTGAACGGTACCAGATTAGAAAACAAAAACGAACTCGTTTGATGTTTAAAGTAAGGTTTAACAGATCCGAAGTCAAAACAGCAAAGTAACACAAATAAACTTTCCTGTAAGGTTTTACATACCGCAGTGTTCCTGTACTGTTTAGTCAACGTGAAACCTTACTACTGTATTCAGAAGTTTTTACAGTTTTGTACTTTAAAACACGATATGTCTGATTGGTTCATTCCACTTGGCTAAACGACATCACTGAAAAATCGTAAAAACCATGCTTTAATGTGCTTAGTACATACCTACAGATTAAGTAATTCAGGGTTCTTGAAAACATGGAAATGTCGTTGAAAATAAAAATGAAATTCTAGTCCTGAAGTCGTGAATATGAAATCTTGAAACGTAGTATATGTATCAGTAGGATGAATGGAAAGTAGACGATTTGACTAGAATAATACTGAAAAATTTAGCCCCGAATGTAGGCGAGTGTGTAGCCTATACACTATATTATTCTTAAAATAATTTTGAAAGTTGCGATATGGTCTTAATTTTATTTACGTGTCTCATGGTTGAATACAGCAGTAAGGTTTCACGTGGACTAAACAGTACAGGAACACAGGAAAGTTTATTTGTGTTACTTCGCTGTTTTCACTTCGGATCAGTTAAACCTTACCTTAAACATCAAACGAGTTCGTTTTTGTTTTCTAATTCGTGATACTTTGACATACCAAGTTGGTTTTCTGTACTCGTTGCAAATGCACTGAATTTCGCTCGCTCATTCAGTGCAAGTCTTTCTTTTGGAAGGTGGTTTGTCCGCAGCTATCTATCAAGCGGCTTTGTCTGTTATTTGTAATAGAGGACGGCAAGCCAAATGGGCAACAGACATTTTAGCTTTAACGTGGAAGAGTAATGTGAAATCGACTAATACTAGCTGTACCCCCGGCGGAACATACGCCGGTCTAGCCGGTTCCCGCATACCTGACCGAAATACTGTAATGGGCAGTATGGAATGAAAAGGATGCCGACTGGCCCCTGCTTCCTTCTCCGAACTTCCCTGCGGTCTGATTTCCCTCCATACCCCCCCCCCCCCGTAACCCCTTTCCCATCCCGCACCGCCTACCCCGTTCCCGACCCGGATTCCCCTATTGAGTGGTCTGGATGTCTTCATCCCTGCTCCCCCTCCATTTTAACCCGTGCTGATTTGTTTTGTTATGGAAGTAAATGTCTTTTTTCAATGGAGGACGCTCAATTGCCCGTTTCTCCGTTCTGATACCAAGCGCAATAAATCCAACAACGGTCATGCATGCAGTGATTGTTACTGAACCAACTTTGAAACTCTTCAAGTCGGCTCTAAGAGGTAGCATTATTAAAGCAATATTTCGATTGTTACTGATTGTTACAGGCCACACCCGTTTGTTTGACATTGTCGGTCGCTCGCCCTCTTTCATTATAGTGGATAATGATGAATTTTCTTGCCCAACCTAAGCGTATTATATATACTAGCAGAGTCGCTCGCTTCGCTCGCTCATTCCGCGTCGTCTCGCTGCGCTCGAGGAGCTTTCATGCTGCAATTCTTATGCTGCTAACAGATATTCCACATCTAAAACGATCAAGCAAATGAGTGCAGTGCGCGTTTTTCGTAAGGCTTCAGTTCATAAACAAAAAACGGCTTCACCGTTTAGAAAACCATCCCCCTTATGCCATGCGCCTAAACTGGCAAGGAGCCAGGAGGCGAGAAACGTGATTTCTATACCCTAGTCGGCTTTAGCTTAAAGAATACATTCGAGGAGCTGTCATGCTCCAGCTCTTAAGCTGCTGACAGACATTCAGCATCTAAAACAATCAAGAAAATGATCAGAATGTAGGACGCGTTTTTCTTAACGCTTCAGTTCATAAACAAACAATATGGTAACCATCATCACTTCAACGGTCTGGCCACCCAATAGCTACATGCGCCTCTTGTTCAGATTGTTAGCCATAATACCACTGACAACAAAAGCCTCGATAAAAGCAAAGTCTTTCTGGCACATGCATGAATTGGCCTTGAACCAGGAGATGAGACACGTGATTTGTAGCCCAGTCGGCCTTGGCTTGCAGGAGCCATTCCCTTTCTGGCATGTGATTGAGCTATCATTGAGCCAGGAGGCAGGACATGCGATCTGGACCCAGTCGGCCTTGGCTTGAAAAATCCATCCTCTTTTTGGCATACACCTAAACTGACAATGAGCCAGGAGGCGAGACATGCGAGTTCTTCCCCAGTCGGCCTTGGCTTGAAGAAGCCATTCCCTTTCTGGCACGCGATTGAGCTATCATTGAGCCAGGAGGCAGGACATGCGATTTGGACCCCCAGTCGGCCTTGGCTTGAAAAAGCCATCCCCTTTTTGGCATGCACCTAAACTGACAATGATCCAGGAGGCGAGACACTCGATGTCTTCCCAGTCGGCCTTGGCTTGTATCCATCGGCGCTGCAACGCCGTTTCAAAACTGTAGCACGCGAGTTGCTGCATGCTTGAACTAAACATGTTTGGTAATTTTATCATGCATGTTGTATACTCCTTTGTGCCGCTCTTGGTTTTTTTATTCCAATAAATTTTGCGGACTTTACATGCGTTTTCTTGTTTCACAAATTTAAAGAATTTTTAATTAAAAGCCATCTCCTTCCCCGCTACGTGTGATGCTTTGAAACCACATGTCGCCCATAATTTTTGACTAATATAAAAACTTTCGTGCAAGGCGAAATCGTACCTAGAAACTATTCGTGTTTGCCACAATTAGGCTGGACTATTGCTGAGTATAGCACCAGCTAATAGCACACTATTGATCGAATGTCGATGGTTTACAAATGCAAACGATAAAATATTTCTGACACCCTTTTTTGTTGTCAATATGTTTTGTTTAAATATGCCTAATTTCGCATTAACCTTTTCGTAGATTTACGTAGTTTCATTTAAATTTAAGGCTAAATAGGTAGTTTGTATTTGAAATATCAAAAATGCAACTCCAACAGTCGTTCCATCAGCGAGCTGCACGTGCCTCATTGTTGAATGACGGCTGTTAGCATTGCCAGCCGTAATCCTACCGACAACACTACTGGACCACGCGCCTCCTACGTGGCGCTACAATTGTGGACCATCCGCACAGCAGGAAGATGTGATATTCCGAAACTAATAATCAACTTCGAAAAATTCGTATCAACAATGGTCCAAAGGGGTTTTTTCGCTTTTTTTGAGCGAAAAAATGTTACCTAGAACTGCGAAAATACGCCTACGCGAGATCCGGATTAATTTCCTGTCTTTTGAGACCTTTCTCATATTTTTAGCCCTCCTACTTCAAGAGAAGAGGTACATATATACCTACCGACCGTAAGTTTTTAATGATTAAGATAGTGATGATAGTGATGAATTTGCTTGCCCAACCTAAGCGTATTATATATATAGATAATACGCATTCCGTCGGAAGTGAAAATCAATTACTGTAAAAATACGTACAACAATCGCTTGAAACTTGACTGCAATTGCGATGCACGTGGCGAATCATTGCTACTTTGCAAACAATGTCTGGTCGCGTGAATGTGGCATTGTTGGCGGGCTATAAGCTTTGACTATTGAACTTTCGTTGTTGAACTAAAAAAAAAAAAAAAACCAAACCGCGTGTACAGCGGACAACTTTAAACAGAACGACGATACGTTGTTAATTTCGAGGCTCCCTATGGGCCTCTAAATTGGCAGCCTGATACGATGGAAAGGCACTTTTATTTCGTAGATGCAGACTTGGCGAGAGAAGTTGACTTGTTTTAAACTGGGCGACTATAATCTTTGCATGCGTGAGCAAATGAAGGAAAATTACATGCAACAATTTGGTGGTGCGTGATGCCGACGTGAATTGTTTCTAAGTTAATGGAAACGATCAATGAGATTACCTTGCAGCAGGGGGTTTGCTTGCGTACTGAATGCAGACTTTCTCAGTTATAACGATTTTTTTTTATCATTGAGTAAAACACAAGTATGCGTCTTTTCTGGGTCTGGGTGCACTAATGAAATATTGCAAACGTGATTGATTTTCCTAAGAAGACCAAACACCGGGAGAGGCTATGACGGTGAGACAATCACGGATATTAACTTGCAGAGGGGGGAGAGGGGGGCAGAAAAGGAGGGGAAAGGACGAGGGGAAGAGGAGGGGCGAATAAAATTGAAGGATCAGTCTACTAATGAATGAAATATTGCATACGCGATCTACTTTCCTAACAAGACTAAACACCGAGGGGGAGGCCAAGACCGGGATGCTCGATCCACCGTGCAGCATGCACGGGTCCTGCTAGTCATTATATAAATCAATTCGTAATAAGAATAATGCTTCCTCTTCACGTGCGGGTAACTTGTTAGTTCGCCATCATTGTTAGCATTTTGTTTAATCTTCAGTCTACGCCTTGGTCTAGCGTTTGCTGATTGGCATTGTTGCGTAAAAACAAAGTTTAAAACAGCGTAAAACAATAAAACGGATAGTTCAGGGCCCCGTAACTCCGTAACGACCGTGTATGGTCGGTTAGTGTACGTAATTGTATGTTTGAATGTACTATTACTTTAGGGCGGGCGCATGGCTCCGGGCCACGGCCCCGAATAAAGCGTTATTAACTCCCCGTAACTCCGGAACGGGACGACCAATTGAAATTTCTATTTCTATAAAGGGCACATCTCTAGAAGTAGACCTTTCAAATGAGCTAAGAACCAGCTTGCTAGACGAACGGTTTAGTCTGTAGAGACCATTGTATAAACGTGTCCAAAGAAGTTCCTCACCACCACCACCATCACCACGCCGTTTAAGACAAAAATGAAACTCACGATTCCAGCTAAAGTGTAGATCTCCAATGTGACGAATCGGAAATTTATAAAAGTTGGTACACGTGTTGGCCAAGTCCTACAAAGCTCACATACCAAATTTCAGTGGAAAATGTTGAAATAATGGCGAAGAAATCAAGCATCGAAATTTCAGCTTTAACATGGGAGACCGAGGTCAAACCTTACAGTAAAGGGGACAAACTGTTTTCAACATTACATTCAGCGTCCAAACACCAGTTAAAATGAATAAAATAAAACCGGAAGAATGAAGCAAAAATGGGCCACAAGTGACCGGAAATGGCCGACAGGTGAACCCATCATCTCTGGAACAGTACCAGATAGAGACAACGGTTTTCACCATTAGATTCGGCGTCCAAAAATTAGTTAAAAGGAATAAATAAAAAAAACCGGAAGTATGAGGCGGAAATGGCCCACAAGTGACCTGGAGTGGCCGACAAGTGAACTCGCTATCTACGGAACGGCACCAAGTAGTGACAAACTGTTTTCACCATTACATTCAGCATCCAAAAATTAGATAAAAGGAATAAAAAATAAATAAACCGGAAGTATGAAGCGGAAGTGGCCCGAAAATGGCAGAAGTGTACAGAAGACCGGGGACGACTATGTACTCGCTGCCCCCGCTTGTTTTGGAAATATGTGCGTGAGGCAACACTCGGAAGGTTATAAAGACACTGCGACAGCATTAATAATAAAGTACTGAAAAGTAGTCTATATAGCATACATTTAACAGTCTGTTGCACTCATACACAATTGAACGAAGGCATTTCTGACAACAGTGTTGTACCTCGTCGCTGAATGCTGCTTTCCTATATTAAAGTCTGTTTTAAAATAACTGCTGATTATAACACCCACAGTTAAAAACTGGCATCGAATAGAGACCAAGAGTTTACTTTTTTTTTCAGGGCAGGTTACACCCCGGCGTCAAATAGAGTCCTGCCTCAAACAGGGACCTGGTAACAAATAGAGACAAGGATGCAGTAACACTGCATTAGTAATTCGACGTGTCGTATGGCAGAATAAAAAAAATGTGTAATTGATGTATGCCGTTGGGACGGCAGACATACCAACAGGACACTACTAAAAAATCTGAATGCGTCGTGGCGTACTGAAGAATATGTACTAAGCAATTGGTTTTATATTGCACATTATATTTTTAAAAAATTGTTTCGTAACTTTTGCTACTACGATACGGCAAATGAGCCAAAATCTTGTACGTGACGATGCAATCACTGACCTGATAAGTTTTCATCGGATGCTGATATTGGTTTTCTTACAAAACAACTAAACTGAAAACTTCGTTGTTCTACAATTTCCCGTTCCCTTTGTCCTTGTTCATGAGACTTTTACATTTTATAAATCTTCGAACACCATATTTTCAGTAAATTCAGCAGTTAATTTGG
>JAHWFP010053201.1:0-15762 GCA_023313725.1 Lithobius niger | reverse complement strand
AGGAGGAGAAATTATAGTGCGATGAGGGTACGTGAGGTTGACTACTTTAAATTTATTTACGCTTCTTAGGTGTTTAACAAAAGTTAAAATATTTACATTGAATATAACACTGCAATTTCATGTGGCCAATTTTTGTTAGGCTACTCAATGCAAAGTACTTGTTTTACTAGCGTTTTATAATTATCTTTATTATTATTATTTGTAATTTTAAATCTGTGGGTAAAGCTAATATCGACCAATAAAACTTACGTGATTCTTCCTGTAGGGATTTAAAAAAATCTGAAAGTCAGAGGCCATTAGGAAGACCATCCCTGGCCAGTCCGCCACTGTGAAAACAGGACATCATTCGCTTTGCTCACTCGTGCAATAGGAAAACTCCACCACAAATACGTGTAATAAAATGTATATCGCACCCGAAAAGCAGCCAGGCTAGCGCAATACAGTAAAGGCTATTAGCGCCTCGCATTCAATGTAGCGTCCAGATTCCAGCATAAAAATTCGGTGTACCATCCAGATTACCGCAAAGGTAAGTGATGACTCACTTTGTACTGTTCTTCGCGATAAGAGAGGAGCCCCCTCGATGTGTAGGTGTAGCCTCTAACCGACAACAATATTGAAGAGCTTACTTGCCTAAATGCACAGTTACACCCATTTGTCAGCGGCAATTTTTCGTTTGAGCGCACACCTTTAAGTTGACGTCATCCACTGATCGTGTACTATCGGACGACGGTTTTTCGCTGAGACACCTCGATAGAGGTTAGCATACCAAAAACGTAGTGACTAAATTCTACGGAACATTAAACCGTTTGAGCTTCCACACTGCAACTCACCCACAGCGTGACTTCAAGTCCCTCGGATTAGAATTGAACAACTGTGTCTGGTTTTTGAGGAGATGTGGCTGACGTAAATAGCATTCACCCGTTTTTTGATCACAACCGCATTAATTCGACGTGTGACACGTCAAATAAAAAATGCGGCATTTTTCAACTGCTTATTTTCCCAGCGTGATTATCTTTTTTTTTAAGTTTTATTTCTCCAATTTGTTTCAGGTTCATCATGACAACACTGTCATATCAAAAACCAAAACTGGTAAAAGGGGCCGCCAAGTTCCGAATGGTTCGGCCCTTCAGAGGAGTGATATCAACACACCAAATCATTCGCCAAGTTAATGGCACCGCTTAATAGTTCAAAGGTTAAATGAAAACCAGAACATTGCTACTTTCGGTGTTTGCAATTGTCACTTTCGGTAGCAATGTTCAAGTTTTCATCTAATGTCCATATATTATGCGGTGCGATTAAGTTGGCGAATGTTTTGGTGTGTTGATATCACTCCTTTGAAGGGCCGAACCATTCGAAACTTGGCGGCCGTTTTACCAGTTTTTGTTTTTGATATGATATGACTCCTTTTTTTTTTTTAAATTGTCTATTTACTGAACTCCACGACCGTGCAGATTTGTAATAAAGTGCCACGTCAACAAGAAATTGGTTTTCAACACTTTGCTACTACCTTTTGCCTATAGGCCGAACCTTTCTCAACTTAGTCACCTCTTTATAGGTTTTAGGTTTGGTTTTAATTTTGTTGTAATTTGTTTTATTTAGTTAGTTTTGGTGTGTTGATATCACTCCTTTGAAGGGCAGAACCACTCTTAACTTGGTGGCCTCTTTACCAGTTTTTGGCTTTGTTTATTTTGCTTTATTTTTACAGTTGGTTTATTTTTCGTGAATTGACGTGAATACAATTTCTTTGGCAACGTTGTTTAGATTTATCGTGATACACTAGTGTGTGTCTAAGCACGCACGTCAATAAACACAAATTGTCACTGTCGGAACTTTGGCCGTTCAATGAGGGACGATGCCAAGAATACTAACAATGGTTATAACAATATTTTTGTACTTACGTGTCCACCCACGCCATCCCCGTTACGCCCCCAGGCTCGTATTGTACTGCACCCATTCATCTAATTTCATAGCTAGAAGCCTTGCCGTTAGCTCGGTATCGATTAATAATCGCCCTATGGGATTTAACATGGGGATGAGCGGACTAGCTAGTAACTAGTAACAAATTTTCAACGTTATTGAGGGTCAGATTTTGCATTGAAAGCAGCTTAGCTGGCATTCCTACACGAGTTAATTCTTGTCAGATGGGTCATTGCTCTCGATTTCAACACAATTTAAGCTTTTGCACCGCATTATTATTTTCCCCTAAGTACCTGAAATGTGCCCAACTATGCTTCAAGATATAAGACAGTGACGCTACGGCGTCGCGCTACAATGGTTTACAAACTCGACAATTGAATTGATGTGATGTTTGTTGTGATGTTTGTTGCCTAACTTGGCGCGACACACTAGCGTGTGTCTAGATTTCGTCATGACAGATCTAATTAAATTAACTAAGCAAAAAACGGCTTCGCCGTTTAGAAAAAAAAATTAGAGCTCGTATCCCCATACTCACAGCCCTGAAGGTACACGAATAAAAACGGATTAGAGTTCACTCGAACGCAACGAACTATAATTTGAACTATAATTTGTGGTCATTTTGTGTATGCTTTTTTTTATCTTTCAATTATGTAGCGTTTTGCTGTTTATGACGTTTATTTTGTGTGTGTTTGTGGGTTTACGTTTTGCAAATTGGGAGTTCAAATTATAGTTCGTTGCGTTCGAGTGAACTCTAATCCGTTTTTATTCGTGTGCCTTCAGGGCTGTACGTATGGGGATACGAGCTCTAATGTTTTTTTTTTTTTTAAACGGTGAAGCCGTTTTTTGCGCAGTTAATTTGTTGGCTTTTTTCGTTTCCATTTTATATGTGTCCTCTGTCCACCGATTTTTGTTTTCGCAAAAACGGAACATTAGAAATGGATACTTATGTTTAGGTTCCGCCGAAGGTTTTTCCCATGATTATTATTTGGTGGCAACACATTTATGTATTTCTGGATTTTGCTTCTGGATTGTTTCAGTATCGTGGCAACAATCGCGGAAACAATTCAACTGGCTTCCCGAAGTCCGCATTGAAAAATTAAATAAGTCACTCAGTCATGTCGGCCGCTCAATTTTGAGAACGAGGCCATAGGCCTCAAAATTTATGACTTCGCACCCTACGGTTTAAAACTTGAAGATTTAAGGAAAAATCAAGACCATTTAATTTTGGTTCTCCACAACGAGCTAGCTAGCTCAAACAACGACAATGTTAGTTCAAAGGGTTTAAAGGGTTCAAAGGGTTTAACGAGCGTTAACCACTCCTGGTCATCTGCCCGAAGCCCTGAGGCCCTATGGGACAATGTTAGTTTCGCGGCACCCAACCATCGTTGCATCTTGTTCGGATGAGCTACAATCCGATATTGTGCGCCTCGCCTATTGTTACCCTATTGTTACATGTTGCAGCATTGTAACATTTTGACATTGTTAGCCGCTCCGCTGCCTCCGCCTCCTCCTCCTGTCCAATTTTCTGAAATTCTCGTGCGCAAACGAACTCAAATAAACACTGCCTGCCAGCAGTGCTAATAGACGCAACTCGTGTACTATAGTGCCACATTGCTCGAGGAGGTTGCATATTCACATACTAAATGACTGATATGAAGATTTGTGTTAGTACTAAATTTTACATGGGTTTTCTTGTTTCACACGTTTTAAGAATTTTTTCTTCTTTTACGTCCTTAAGTGAAAACGTAACGGTTTGAATGTAAGTTAGGTCTACAAGACACTAATTCGTACTCAAAGCTGCTGGTGTTTTGCCACACCTATAAAGTAAACACCTTGCCAGGATTTATAACGTAGAAAACCAACCATAGGTCAGTTTGAACGTAAGTTAGGCGTACGCAAGGAACTAACTCGTAGCCAAAGCTGCTCACGTTTTACTACAAATTAACTGAACAAAAAACGGCTTCGCCATTTAGAAAAAAAAAAAACATTAGAGCTCGTATCCCCATACTCATATCTGTGAAGGTACACGAATAAAAATGGATTAGAGTTCACTCGAACGCAATGAACTATAATTTGAACTCCAATTCCAGGGAACAAGGACTGTTTTTGCTCAGTGGTTATGTCAGAAAGTGAACGCAGTATGTGTTTGAAGTGTTTAATGTTTGTGTGCGTGTGTATGTATGTTTATGTGCACTTGATTTGAGTGTTGTACAGGCTTTTTTAAATATTTGTCTGTGTTTGTTGTTTTATATTTTAAGTATGTTTCCTGTTCACTGCTCTATAGCCTGATAACACCAGTTTAGAAAAATAATCAACTTGGAAGAGTTAACAGTCGATAAAAGCTATTTTTTCTCTCATCTTTACTGCAACTCATCTTACGTCAAACGTTAGCAGGTTGTTGACAAGGTTCAGGTAATTCTCCTTAAGCAGGGAAGGTGTGGAAGTGGCGTTATTTATTATCAACGTACCTTGAGTAAACATGCGATGAAGAAAATCTTCCGTGTATTCTTTGAGGGGAAATTGTCGAGATGAGAGGTTCGATTCGGCATAAGATTTGCCATTGAAGTTTTTCAAGTATGATGAAACGTTGTAATTCATGGCGATCTGAATTCAAGGACACGGCAGGGGAGGGACTGATAGTGAGAAGATCGAAACGGGTAAAGCGGGTAGCCGCTGTTATCTCAATTAACTAATACGAAAAAGCAGTGGTAGAATGTTATCTGTTATCTGATAACTTAATCATGTTAATCCGATAGTAAAAATCAACAATGATCTCGATAAACTGGTTGGCTAACGGACGGGTCATTCCGACAGCATCTTGCTTTACGGCCTCCCATCCAACGGAAATGACATCAGAAAATGGCCTAAGGCCGAAATCCGTGACCATCATTGTCGTTCCGTGCATGAATATGGTTTACTCCAAGGTTATTGGATGATTAGCACACACTAATTAGAATGCAGGTGATCACCAATTCGCACCAGGAGGGAACAACCGCTCAAAGAAATAGTATTTTAAAGTAGCCTGTAATTATTATTCGCAGTGGTGCGTTAATGTCGACATTGGAATTTCCACAGCGGCATTTTTCACTTTAAAGAGAAATTGACCCAAGTTTTCTGAATTTAATATGGTAGGCTACTATGGTCTAATTTTCTCTGAGCCAATGAAAACTAGTGCGAGATACGCTCAACAAAATTTTTGAATCAAACAGCAATTCCGACTTTTATATTTTTCGAAATCAAAACTACGTCACATATTTTCGCAACACATCAGAATTCAGTGAGCGGGAAGATATAACTGCTTGGTGAACACATCATAACAAGGGCTACAAAAAATTGTTGGGCTAAATAAAATTAAAACAATACCAAACACGAGAAACTCTTACCAGTCTTGCCTGTCTTCCACGAGCTGTATCTCTTCTACGAGTTGTGTTTCTTCTGGACGAATTGTTTCTTTGCCAAACGAATTGTGTCTCTTCCCTACAAATTGTTATAGCTCTTCTGGCCGAGTTGTATTTCTGCTAACCGACTTATAACTGTTCCACGAGTCAGCTCGCGTCAACGAGTTGTATCTCTGCCAACCGTTGTCCCTATTTCAGACAAGACGTATCTGTCAGACGAGTATTTCTCTTCCGGACGAGCTGTACTTATGCCGGACGAGTTGTCTCTGCCAGATGAGTTGTGGCTCTTCCGGATGAGTTGCATCTCTTCCGGACTAGGTGTATCTCTGCTGGACGAGCTGTAACTCTTCCACACTTTGTACCTGTTTCACAAGTTGCATTTCTTCCGGACGAGATGTATCTGCTGGATGAGTTGTATCTCTTATGGACGTGTTGTATTGCTTCAGGATCCGCTAAACTTTTTCCTTATGAGTTGTAACTCTTTCACGGGTTGTCTCTCTTCCACGAGTTGTATCTGTTCCTTGAGTTGTATCTCTGCCAAACGAGTTGTGTCACTTCCGTACAAATTATAGCACTTCTGGTGGAGTTGTGTCTCTTCCGGATGAACTATAATTTTGCCACGAGTTGTAGCTCCGCCAGACGAGTAGTGACGCAAAGATGGATGAATTGTCCCTCTTCCACGAGTTGTATCTCTTATGTTGCTGCCAGATAGGCTGTGTCTCTTCCAGACGAGGCAGACAAATCAAAGAAGTGGAAACGGAGCCAGTAGCACAGGCGAAAACAGTAATAAAAAGCTTATATTTCGGTGTCAATAAAATATTTAATTTTATTGACACCGAAATATAAGCTTTTTATTACCATTTTCGCCTGTGCTACTGGCTCCATTTACACTTCTTACATTAGTGCACATACCATTTTCGTAATAAGACAAATCAAGAGTGGGAGGAACGTTTGGACACAACTCTAACTTTAAATTTAGAATAATCTAGTCCGGAAGTCAGCAGTGTATCATGAAGTGACAAGGTTGTTGATGATACAACAATTATAATGCCTCCAATGTTAACTCACAAAAAGCTTGACGAGTTCGATGCTACTGTCGAATCTTGGCAAGTTTATTTTAAACGTGTTGAACTAAACTTTGCTGGCTACGACTTTCCTGCTGGTAAGCAAGTGGTTGTTTTATGAACCAGTGTCAAAGCAAATACGTATGGCTTGCTCCGGAATTTCTGTGCTCTTAATCCACCATCAAGAAAAAATTTGAATGAGCTTAACACCTGGCTTTCAGCAAATCTCTGCCCTACTCTGCCCAAATTATATCTGTGAAAGAGTAATATTCCAAAATAGCGAGTAATTTGCAAGTGAATCCATTTCCAGCTATATTACAGAACTAAAATGCTTAAGGTTGCACTGTAAGTATGGCTCAACCGATGGGACTAAAATAGAAACTATGCTAAGGGACAGATTTGTTGCTGGTATCTGGAGCCCTGGCATTTTAAAGAGCCTATTAGCAAAAGATATCAGTACATTAACTTTTGAGGTCACTTGTAATTTTTGTCTAGCTCCGGAACAGACAGAGCAGGACATAACGAAGTTTCAGTGGTCTGCTACTCATTTAGAGAAGAACAAACGTCCTTTTAAGGTTAAACAAGCGGCTAGAACGACTACCTAGTCGCATCCGGTCTTCTATACAGTTATGCCACTACCAATGGTGAGATGCACGCCTCTATCATGCATTGCAACAGCTATCTTTGTTACATAATCTAAAAGCAGTAACCATCAGAACTGCCTGTTAAAAATGTGTTAGCTTTTAAACTTATTTTAGACCTTAGGCATATTTATCAACTTTTAGGCCTAATTCTTACCTGAAGCTTTAATTTCGTAAGTAGCAGGTGACGGAGATTTGATTTGTATAATACGCCTATTCATTTTTACAATACGGTGTGCCTTCGGGCACACAGTTAAAGTGTTAAACGTAACATGCAACGTAGCCTATATAGATCAGTGGTAGTAGGGAAGTGATGGGAGAGACGCTGTTGATGAAGCCAGGAGCTACTCGTAGCAACTAGACGATGCCATGGTAACGTGATTTTAGGCCTAATTTTCATTTTTTAGACCTAATTTTTTTAATGGAGTTTTAATTACGTAACTAGCAGATAGGCCTAATGGACAATCTGGTTCGATGGTAAGCCCATTCATTCATGCAACACTGCGACAATACTATTTTAAACGAATCTAAAATGCATTTATTTTTACGGCTGTGGTGTTATCATTAGGATTTCAATTCGACGATCAAATGTTATTATTTAATTTAGTTACGTCGAAGAAGTCTATTAGCTATAAGGAAGAAATGATGTTTTAATTTGTCATGTTATTTAACTAACTTTTGACACTGAATCTAACGTTGTGAACACTGGTCGTCAATTTCTGGTACTGTTGCGAAGTTGAAAACGGCGATGGACGGACGGACAAAGTCGTTGCAAGTCTTCTCAGCCGGTATGGCTGTTCAGAAGACTAACATAAGCAAAGAGATACTAAGTGCTTTTGTTGTGGATATCCTAATCACGTGAGAGCTGCCTACAGGTATAAAAAGCAGAAATGCTCATCTTCGGAATGGTTGGAAACCTGAGGCGCGTCTGTATATACGTAAACCTGAAAGGGACAGCGCGGCATCCACGTCTCATAAACCTAAAACGGTACAGGTGGCTAGCAAAAAGAAATATTCTTATTCTAGGGGGGAAAAAAGCACATAATTGTTAGAAGAGTCAGGAAATTCCGACTCGGGCACCACTAATTGTGAGGAAAGCAGCCCTGAATCTAGTCCCGATTCTGAGATAAATACTGTAACTGAATTTAATGCATTGACCTCTACTGTACGTACATAGTAACAAATGGATTGTTCACTGTGACTTAGACGGTCATAAATTACCACTTTAAGTTGATTCAGGTTCAGATTCAATTTTGTTGCCTGCAAGTTGGTACCACAGGTATTTTTCGCAATTAAGCTAAACCATACAAGCATAACTTTAAAAGCTTGGGCAGGGGCTGTGGTAAAACCATTGAGCGCAATAAAGCTAAATGTTACTCTTAATGACCATACTTCTAGTTTACTTGCAACCATTTCACCTGGTGAGCAATCTGCACTCCTAGGATGCAGTTGGATGAATAAGCTGATTCAGGACCTGAACAAATTCAAAAGTATTGAAGTTGAAAATCTTGAAGATATTATGCAGAATGATAACTTTGTTTCTAACAATGACATCTTTGCTAAGTTTCCTGACTTATTTGCACCGGGTCTTGGCACCTTCAAAGAATTCAAAGTAAGAATTAAACTTAAAGGTGATTCTGTGTACCTAAATATTACAAAGCTTGATCTGTGCCCCTAGCTGTTACAGGCAACGTCGAAGCTGAAATCAACCGACTACTTTGGGAAGGTATTCTGAAACCTGTTGATTGTTGTTCCTGGGAAACTCCCATAGTGCTTGTGTTTAAAGTAACGGTGATGTTCGGATTGTGGAAGATTATCAGTAAATCCTCAGCTTGAAATTGAGTACCATTCCTTATCTAGGGCGGAAGACCTGTTCGGCCATCTGGCTGGCTGTGGTACTTTCTCGATTATCGATCTTTCAGATGCCTTCTTGCAGATGGAGTTTGACGAGGAGTCAAAGGAACCCTTAACAATACCTGTTAAGGCCTATTTCAGTACAAAGGGTCCCTTTAGGATTGGCTAGTACTCCAGGTATTTTTCAGGAATGTATGGAATCAGTGCTGAGGATAATCCTTGGGTTTCACCTTTTGTGGATGGCATACTGGCTGCTGGAAAGGACAAGGAGCAAGATACACCCTCCTTAAAGTATGGTATGTTCTGCTCTACAGGACAGTGGAATTAAGGTTAAGAAAGCAAAATGTAAACTCACTCAAAGTGAAATCAAATATCAGGGTTTTCAACTTGATAGCTCAGGAATCTCTACCTGCCTGAGGGGCTTGATTCAATCAGATTGGCACCTGAACCATCAACATCACAGAACTAAAATCACACCTGGGGTTCATACAACCATGTGGAAAGGTTGACCCTCATCTGGCAACCATAGTGGAGTGAAGCTTGTTCAAAAGCTGTGCAACAAGGTAAGGCTGCTTTTATGAAGTCTGATGTACTTGTACACTACGACCCAGCTTTACCAATAAAACTAGGTTGTGACGCATATCCTTCAGGGATGGGTGCCGCACTGGTTCATGTTATGCCCTAAGGCAAGTCCGATAGCCTTTGTTTCACGTGCCTTGAGCAAGGTCGAGCTTGGCTATGCCAAATTCAACCATGAGCATCATCAACCCTGGCTGTAGCCCAGAGAAAGAAAAAGTGGACCAAGTCCCTGGAAAACTGTAGACAGCCGTCATCCAGGAACATAAGATTAGTTGGCTAAGTGTTTTAAACTGAATGTAGTGCCCGGGAGCAATGACCAGGTCAACCACTAGAAATTTATGTCCAGAAGTGACCGGATGGCTAGGTTTTGCTCGTCGCCATTTATAGTATACGTGGAATACACTGGCAAAGTGAAAAAACTGAGCTAGAAAGGACTGAACTAATTAATTGTAGCATAAATATGTCTCTTAGTGGGTAAGAATAGCCAAACACAACATTTGGTATGCCATGGATGGATGCAAAGTGCACAGCATTTCTACTTCGTTACAATTTGTGGTAAAATTAGCCTGAAGTAAAATTTCTTAACTATTTCATGGTTTGACTCAACAACTAAAGTATTGCATCGGTCGAAATTAGCATACAAAATAATGTTAAACATTGTTTTGTAAAAAAAAATTAGCATACAAAATAATGTTAAACACTATTTTGTTATCAAAAAAAGAGCCAGGTTGAAGGAAGACCTATAGCAATTTGGGGGAGGGGGTAAATCATTCGAGAAGACATAAAATTGGCAAAATCGAGTTATCGAGCTAGCAAACTCGGCTAAATCTTCACCAAAAATCCTACGTTTAATTATGATTACCGTCACTTGGACAGTTCGAAGGCAGAGTTTAAGATGCGGTGCGTTTTCCCTGTTTTTCTTAACACTGCTGTACAATTGCTGTGTAGGCCTACGAGTAAGTTAAATGCTGCTCTTGATCCTTTCTGGTCACTTCCCTACTCGCATCACATCCATGGTAGTTGGAAGTGGTTAAGAGAAGTGTGTCGTAGCTCACACACAGACCCTGTGCTAGTCAGTGTCATTAATGTGAGGGGAAAAAAGGTTTTGCAAAACTTTGCTTAGTAAATAGTTGGCAAAACTGAAAATTTGCGTAGCTGTTTTGTTTGATAGTGCTGTGTTACTTCTGTTAGCCCATCACCTTCGTGACTTAAAAGAGAAAACATAAACATGTTCAAAACAAAACTGGATTCCTGCCGAGCTTTCGGTGTTGGAAGTCGCACTATCAAGAAATAGCATCACAAAATTCGTACACATCTAGAAAAAAACTGAAAAGTGAGTTGGCTATTTTATTTGTTGATGGCCCTTTTGTTATCCCATCACTGCAGTGATTTAAAAATCGTCTTAGGTAATTCAGAAACGTCAGCAAAATTTGTAGAAAACAAAACTTGCTTCGGATTTCTGCCAAGTTGTGGTCGTTTGAAGTCGCGATGTCAAATAACTGCGAAAAAATCATGCACAGTCGACCTTTTGATTTGTTAGTGGCCCTCCTTCTGTTAGCCCCTAACTTCCATGATTTTAATTAAAGCAGAAACATCAACTAAATCTTCATGAAATTATCAAAAACTTCATGAAAACCGGGCATAGTTGGCAAAATTGAAAACTGTGTTGGGAAAATTTAGTTGGCTGTTTGCTAGTACGGTAGTCATTTTACTGTTAGTCCATGGCCACTATGATTAGAAAACTCCGTTTAGGAACTCCGTTTATGAATACACTCGAATGACATCTTTGTAATCGCATCAAGCAATAACGACTGCATCAATTAAAACCAGATTTTACACATTGACAGCGGTACACCTAGAGGTGGTTTGTAAAAAGAAAATTAAATTGGACATGTGTTGAAGAACAAGTCCATCCAGCGACACTTGAAAGCAAATGGACATCTTTCTGGTCGCTCATCACATCTTGTATCTTTAAGCCATAACGCTGGCTCCAATGCACTCGCAATGCAATCGCTAACAACTGCCTGTGCCCGATGTATTGTTTCAACATAGTTTTTTTTTAAAGAAATTTGTATGCAGCTTTAATTTATTGTGTGATGAATAATAGTTTCGCTCCATTTTGTCGACAGTGTAACTGATGACGCCCTAGTATGTCAATGCAGAAACGTAATAACTAAATTTTTTCAAAACAAAACTGAAGAATTCTGCTAAGTATTTGTTATTTGAAAGGCCCCACAACAATATTTTACAAACCTAAATTATTCAGTGTTACAGTAGTTAAAGTTAACATATTAATATTCAAACACCAATTTATAAACTCATCAGTTAATTTAATTTGTCAGTAAAATGTGCACATAAAAAAAAACAAGAATTTAGTCACAATTAGGTTTTTACGACCTCTCATGCTGAAAAATGTGAACGAAAACAGCCGAAATTTGCTTAAAAGCACATACCTTCTTACTATTTTAGTACATCCTGGGCGAAATAGCTTTTGCAAAAATTGCATAGGTTAGAGCGAATGTAGCAAAACAGATTTCCACGAGGGGGAAAATGGGAAAATGTTCGCATTCCAAACATCCAGCTAATGTTGCAAAACTAAGCTATACAGGAAAACCAACTGGACATGGATGTACCTTTCTCCGGAAGCCAAAAATAGGCCCACAAATAGAGTAAAATGCTTCAGCTTACGGTGCTTCGCCCAACACCCCACTGGGGGAGATTCTACATTCAAGATTAAAAGTAGAATAACATTTTTAAAATCCCCCTGTCGAGGAATCTTTGCGCCCATCTAGGATTGGCTGGTGCACTGCCATAAGGTCTCAAAATTGAAGGAAAAAATATCTTAAGATCCAGAATTTGAGGACAAAAATGTTGCTAAGGTTCTGTGAATTAAGGAAACGAAATGAAAATGGAGCATGTCGATTTGAAATAGGGAAACTTTTCTCAAACAATACATTAAGTTGCGTTGGACAAAACTGAGTTTTACCATTTTTTCAGCTTTCTAAAATTGTTTTACCTTTGACAGAAATTGGAGTATTTTGTTGCTCTAAAATATGGAAGTTTTTTCTCAGTTTTTCTCGGCTCCTGGTAATACCTCTACTCGTTTGAAATAAAATTGAACAAAAGATTTCACTATTTTGCACCTTTCGATGGTTCATTTCAGGCCAGATTAGTAGGCAGTGACGCTTTTCTGAAAACATGTTATAAATAAGACCTACTTTCACCAACGGCACCAGAAGGCAGCACTTGTCTGGTTCTCGTAGGAGGCGAAACTTGAAATAAAAAAAATGGCGGCATAGTTGCCATTGTAACCATGGTAATAGCGACTACACTTGCGGAAATTGACGAAATACTCGAGGGTGGGCAACGTCCGAAGTTGGAGAACTTATCATACACGGCGATAGAAGTCCTCTCTCTCCAGCAAAACTAATAGTTTTACTATTAATTTCTCTGTTCCTATTCAATATATTTTGACCAAACTTGGCCAGACAGTAGATAGGTATGGAAGATATATTTCTACCAACTTTTACGCAATTCCGTGCAAGAGTAAAATTAAAAGAAAACCGTTCACTTGTTGTTGTGGTGGTGGTTGTTGTTGTGTGACACGGTTTCAGAAAAAACTACTGCTCCTACCTAAAATCTGAAACATGATCTTAGCCAGAAATTTCCCTGGGCTTTATCCTCAAAGAGACCACTTTTTCGATTGGTCGAGCCATTCCGGAGTTACAGGTCCCTGAACGATCATTTTGATTGTTTCACATTGTTTTAACCATTGTAATTAAGTAACAATGCCACTCAGAAAACTCCAGGTCCATTCTTCGAGCACGTGTTATGTCTTTGCTAAAAACTTGATTAGCGAGGGTGTACGTAGGGGAGCTCTCCTTGCAACGTACAAGACGTTTGTCCGCTCCTTTATTGATTACCACTTGCCTTTTCTGTGTTGCGAGCAGCGCCATATCAAGACGCTGCAGGTGGCTGTGAATGCCTGTCTGAGGGCAGTGTCTGGCTGTTCAGGCTTTAGGAGTCGAGTGGTGTGAACCGCCTCTAAGTGTCCGTACAAAAGAGTTGCTTGTGGTTCTCTGCCTCCGGAATATGAGCAGAGGGGAGCAGGACCCTGTTGGCAGAATCCTAGCGGACTATTGTGATCTTGGTGATAAGGCGTGCAGTGTGTTAGGAGAGGGAGGAAAGGGAGCCATTCTCCTTCGACAAGTGGCACATGGCTCCATTCCGGTGGCTTGTGCCACGCTATATAGTCCGTGGTCTTGGTGCCCTGCGTTAGAACAGGTCTTCGACTGTTTGTATGTGGAGTGTGTCATTTTCTGTAATGCCTCTTACGTGTTGGCAAGGTGTGAAGGGAGCATTGGTGTTGTCGTCCCGTCACTGAAGCTGGAGGTCAAGCGGTGGGTAAGGGCTGTCACCTCCAGCACAGTATGTGAGATGCTGGCGGTTTCTGTGGTGCTTGACGTGGTGTTGGAACTGGGGCTCCCGTCCTTTTCGGTAGTCACGGATTCATTGTCGTGTTACAAGTACCTGCAGCATTGCTGGAGATGCTTAGATGTATAGTGGACCCTCTTGTGTGTTCACGATTGCGTGGAAATTCTGGGTTGAAACACGACAGAGTACGGTGGTGTTTCGGTGGGTGAGAGGCCACAGTGGGATCAGTGGCAACGAACAGGACGATGGTTTGGCCAGAGAAGTAGTGGGTTCGGATTGTGAGGAGGTTGATCCTGTGTTCTCTGCTAAGATGCGGAGACCACTTGTGCGACAACGGGCGATGCGAGAGTGGCAGGCTGACTGGAATGCGACCCCCGTGTGTGAAATGCTCCATAGGGTTCATTCGGTGTGTAGTATAACGTCTTGTGTTGAGAAGTTAGGTTATGGGGATGCAAAGACGCTCTCACGCCTGTGAACGGGCCACTCCCTGCTGCATGCGCATGCGCATCACTTTCGGTTGGTGGGTTCACCGGTGTGCCAGTCATGTATGGTTGACGAGACTCCAACACATGTGCTGCTTATTTGTGCGAGACATGCACGGTGACGAGTGTCATTGACTCCCTGGATGAGTGAGCACCCTCTGCTTCAGGACTTGTTTTCAGTATCACAAGGAAGGAACCCGGTTGGGAGGTAGTGAGCGATCGCGCGGTTCTGTCGGGATGCAGGGATAGGTTTACTGGCAACTTTCCTGGTCTACGACTGGCAACTGGCAGCGGACGAGCATCGAAGAGGAAGTTGAAGCGGTGTTAAGTGTGTGCTAGTGTCAAGTGTGATGTCTTTGTGGCCAGGAATTTAGTATGTAGGGTATAACTACAGACCGTGACATCTTGCGAGTTGGTGCAAAATGGTGTGTTGTGTTGTGTTTCGCGATTGTGCAGGTGCTCTACCATGGTGAAGTGAAGTGCAGACATGGAGGTGTATTGTCATATTTGATTACGGTTTGATTGCAATGGTGCTTAGGAGGCTGTAAGGTAGTTGGTGTAGCAGGTCTTGTGTTGGGGCGTACAGCGCCATAACGGTAAAAAACAAACAAACATAAACAAAAACAAACAAACAAAACAAAAACAAAAACGTCAAGTGTGCCGTAAAAAAGGGCTTATATGATTGAAGTTTAACTTTACTTGTTAAAAGGTACACAAATAAAAGTTGATGATTTTTAATTGAAATAAGCAAATGTAAAATTGAGAAAACTGCATCTGTTTAAGTGCTGTTGTGCTTTACCAATCATATATTTAAAACGTAAAGCACAACAGCACTTAAACAGATGCAATTCTCTCAATTTTACATTTGCTTATTTCAATTAAAAGTGATCAATTTTTATCTATGTACAGTTCCGGTAAAAAAAAACCCTCCTTTTTCGTTATATCGAGGGTCGTAACAACAACCATGGAGAAAATCAGTTATTTCGAAAACTACTGGACGGATTTTCATGAAACAAAAACTGAACTACTTATTAGATTGTTTATTGTATTTCTACCCTTATTAAATAATACGTTAACTGACTGAAAATAATTGGCCGAGCGAGGAACACTTAATGATATCTGATGATATCTTGTAAACCAGTAGAAGGATTTTCATGAAACAAAGACTGAATTGCATATTATATTTTTCTGCTGAATATTGCATGTCATACGTATAGAAATATAGCATATATCATAACAATTAATCCAGTTTTTGTTTTATTCAATTCTATCCAGTAATTTATAACAGATGCAAATCTATTTACGTTGCCTTTGGGACTTATATGTCAGACTGCCTGAGCGCCGAGCGGGGAATCGAACCCAGGACCTTTGGAACCAAAGGCCGAGGTCCTAC
>JAHWFP010053199.1:0-28136 GCA_023313725.1 Lithobius niger | reverse complement strand
AATTAAAATGATTTATATTAATTAGAAGCTAAGCTACTGCAGTTAAAAGATGGAACTTGTGGTAAAATAGCTCAAAATGCACAGCATTATACTGAAGAAAAACTATCGTAGTTTAGCTCCTAATTGATATAAATCATTTTAATTATCCTTGTTGGAATCCGTCTAAGCCTAATCACTTCGATTTATCCGAATTAGAACGGGTGGATCAGCAGTGTAAAGATGGAACATGTGGTAAAATAGAGCGAAAAGCACAGTTTTCTAACTGTGTAAACTACCGTAGATTAGCTCCTAATAATATAAATCGCTTTAATTACCCTTGTCGGAAAATATACATCTTCATCCTTCATCTAAGCCCAATCACGTTCATTAATCCGACTTAGAACGGGTACTGCAGCTAATTAAAGATGGAACTTGCGGTAAATTAGAGCGAAGAACTCAGCGCTACAACGTAGGTAAACTCTCGTAGCTTAGCTCTTAATTAATATAAATCGTTTTAATTACCCTTGCTGGAAAATATACATCTTCATCTTTAATCTAAGCCTAATTACGTCCATTTATCCGAATTAGAATGAGTGGTGAAGCAGTTTAAAGATGGAACATGTGAAAAAATAGAGTGAACTGTGAATAGCACAGTTCACTAATGTGTGTAAACTGCCGTAGCTTAGCTCCTAATATAAATCGCTTTAATTACCCTTGTTGGAAAATACACATCTTCATCTTTAATCTAAGCCTAATCATGTCCATTTATCCGAATTATAACGGGTACTGCAGCTGTTAAAAGTCAGGAATTGTATATGCAACATGCGTCAAAGGCCTAAAATAACTTAAATAACGAATTTCGGCAAAAATGATTAATTTTACCAAAAAAATTAATAGAACTTTTTTGAAGGAAATTTTATTCTTAACATAATTAGTAACCGTTAATTTTCAATCGGATGAACAGTTTAGACGCTAGAAACAAAAAACGTTTTGTTGTCTCCATTTTTGACGCCATCTTTAATTTCCCAAGCGTGCCAAGGTGGCATCATTATGTTTTGGAGTAGGGACATATTGTAGAACATCTCTGCGCAAAAACATTTTGTGCAGGCATTTTTTTTTAGGTTAGGCCAAAAATCAGCGTTTTGCAAATCGACTATTTAAGAGTTAAGCACTTTTAAGACGGAAGCATTGCGGGGAAGTTTTCAGGACAGCATGCTTCTGGAAGGGGCCGCCTCGAGATCGACTTGAGCCTCATTTATCTCCTCCAGCATGAACATGGAAGAATATAATAGAAGTGATCATTAGAAAAAAAGGGGGGGGGGTTAGCAGCGGGGTGGGTGATTTGAGTCACTTTGCTTCGCTCACTCAATCAGCGTTTATTAGCCAGTGTACGCAAACTTTTAAGAAATTTCATTCGGTAGAACATGGACATACACGTGAGCTGTCATACCTAACCAGTATTGCAAACCGTGCATTCAACACCACCTAGTTTCTTATTCAGCTAGTTTCTTATAAGTCCTGAGAAATTTAACACACGTCAAAGCTTCCAAGCACATATGGGTATTTGTTTTTTTTTTCTTATTTTTTTTACCCTCATTTTTTTTTGGTGGGCGGTGGGGTGATGTTGGGGAGGGAGTTCCCCCGCCATCGTTTTAGCTTGGCTCGGTGCCGCCTGTCACACTACACTTAAGAAACGTTGAAAACTTAATACCCCAACCCGTTTGGTTAAGATGCGAACTAAAAAGTCTACTCGCGCAATGACCCCCATTCAATGTTAAAAAAAAATCTGGACATACAGTCTGCTTCTAGGGTCATGATATACTCAAATTTCAAGTCTCTCGAATTAGTTTTCAATGCTATAAGCTGGACAGACGTACAGGCAAATAAACAAATTCATAACACCATAACCTTCGCGACCCAAAAAAAAAAAAATGCTATTATGCGGCAAGTCGTCAGCAACAAGTTCGGCAGAGAAGCGATACAAATGCGTAATGGGGTTGCTTTTGCCTTGGACAAATGACTGGGTTCGGTGTTGAATAAATATGGTTGCAAACCTATTTACGTTTCCTTTTGGACTTAAATGTCAGACTGCCTGATAGGGAATTGAACCCACGATTTTTGAGACCAAAGATCAAAGTCCTACCACTCATCCATGCTGACACGGCCTTTTTTTTATTTTTAAAGGAAACGTCCATACGACATCATTTAACATGCCACATAGGCTGAGCGGTCGGACTTCGGCCGTTGGTCTCAAAGGTCGTGAGTTCAATACCAGCTCAGGCTGTCTGACATTTAAGTCCAAAAGGAATCGTAAATAGGTTTGTATCTGAATTTATTTATCACTTTTCGAGCCATTTGGCTTTCCTCAGGTTTATAACTTTAAGTGCTACACTTGCATGGTCAAGGGCGTTGCTAAGTAATTTTAAAGGTGCATTCCTCCCAGCGCCATTTTTCTCGATCCTCCACGTCAAGTACGGCCCCAAAGTTTTATTTACTTACCGTTAGTCACTCACTAGCTAAAAAGCCGTTTTAAAATGTAGCATCTAGGAGATTGTCTGTTGAATATTGGTAACTTTATTTACTGCGTCCCGCACGTATACGATCCTTTGCGCGCTTACAATAACCATGACATTTCATTATTTCCGGTTGTGACGACACAGTTTTTGCGTCAATGCTGTCACGTGACCGACAATTCGTCTGCTAGGCAAGACGTCGTTCACCTGATCACAAGAAGACGAGGGCGGAAGTGACGTTGTAGTATTACTACGCCGAATCTCGCGACGGCAGCGTGCGGACACATGACTGCACGTGGCTGTTATAAGGTAGGCCGGATGTTGCTTTAAGTCAAATACCAGCCGATAGACACGTTTATTATTAGTATCGTACTTATAGTCAAGTGACTTGCTGCCTTCTTTTAGCCAATGAGAACACTCTGTGTGACGATCTTCACCAGTTATTAATATATTTATATAAACAATCATAAAGAAAAACTGTGTGTCAAAACTGTGGGGGAAAAAATCGCCTCGAAGAACCGATGAGTGCTATGGCGTCGTGCTGACGGATCGGAAAAGTCACAGCACGTTTAAGAACAACTTTGATGAGCTGTGGTGATAGCGCGTAACTGTTCGGTTAATTTTAGCACAGATAGAAAGTTAATTACATAATGCATCTTACCTCTTACGCAGGCCCTGGCGATAGTTGCGGCTACTACTACCTCTGATAATGCTTCGCCGCCGTGCTGCTTCGAAAGCAAAGCATTAGCAGAGGTATTAGTAGCCGCAGCAACCGCTAGGATTCCATATACGCTTGGAAGAAGTGAGATGCTATATCTGGCTACACCCAATTAACTTTTTAATCTTTTTTAAACGGGCTTAGAACCACACTGACCCTGTATCTTAATACGGTAATAGAAACAGTAACCAAATCAAAATAACGTCCCAACATGCTCTTGTTTCCATCCGCTCATAGATGTCTACCCATACCCGTGACTTGGGGATCGTAATCGACAATAAATTCAGTTTTGTAAAGCATACGGAGAACATTGTTGGCAAATCCCATGCATTATGCTTTGTATTTTACCGTACTATAACACTGATCGTGATTCCAAACTAATGATAACATGGTTTAAAGCTTTTATTAGACCCATTTTTGAATATGGGGTCCCATTTTGGGAATCCCTTTATATTAAAGATCGTAAAATTATTGAGAATGTTGCACAGGAGATTTACAAAGAGAATACAACGGCTAACCAACTATAGTTATAGACAGCACCTAGAAAAATTGACACTTCACTCCTTAACTTGGAGGAGAAAAAGGGGATGTCTCAAATACATGTTCAAATTGTTTCACTGCTCTGTAAATCTACCAAATTATTTTTTTGATGTGTGACTACTCGGGGGCTCTTCACTTAAATTGAAAATTACGAATCCCCATTACCAAGCAGTGAGGAACTCTTTTGCACATAGACACTTACAGCTTTGGAAAGTCTTACCAGAGGACATTGTTTTGGCTCCCTCCACTATTTCTTTCAAAAATAAGCTTGATCGCAACTACGATAGTGATGCCATTTACGAAATTGACGAATAGGTGTTTTCTAGCATTTTTTTTTATTGAATAATGTGAAATTCTTCTACTTTTGAATTTGGTGACGATGAGACGGTTTCCTATTTAAGCATTTTACAAATAACGTGTGCTCTGTATTTCACGAATTTAATGTATAATGTGGATTGTTTTTTGACGATGCTCGTGAAATTGTACTGTATGTATGAATAATGAAGTTGTTGCCATGCTTTGAAATGATATTGTTATTCTGTCTTCTGACCAGAAACTCGTTTTCTTTTTTTTCTTAATATTTATTGTTGTATGCTTTACTAAATTCCTTTAGATTCCGCCTGGGAATCTGGCTGTTGCAGACATAGGGCCTTAGGGCTTCGGGCAGATGACCAGGAGTGGTTAACGCTCGTTAAACCCTTTTTTTAAATTCCTTTAGGAAACTAGTAACTATTTTCTAATAAATTCAAATTCATGTCTCTGATTTCCGGGCTAATGTAACCAATTTCGTTCTCTTTATGACGTCATGACTACTCAACACTTAGCACCGAAAGGAAAGAATTGTTTTCCCCAACTCACTCTACCGTTACGTTTTATTCGGAAGTTGCTTAATTCCAACATTTTATGACGAGTTTATCTTTATTTATCGTTTCAGCTTCAACTGTTTTACAACATTATCACGCAGCAAGAAAGTGACGGCTGGACGCACACTTTGTCAGTGGGCCTTTTACTCAGCGGACCGTTCTTCAATCCACTTATCTACGTTGTTTGCAACAGACACTACCGACTCTGTTTTTGGGAGTGTTTCCTGTTTATCGTCAAATGCGGACGTATCAAGCCGGTTCCAACCATTCGTCCTTACGGAAGTCACGAGTCTGTGGACCGACGCCTGTCTAATATGTCCACGAGTAGCATGCTAAGTTGGATACCTGACCAACCAGTGATGAGGAACTAGTCCAGTCTGGAATTTCCGAACGTCCCGTGAATATAAAATGGTGCTTTTTTAAGGATGTAAAACTGAGATTTGCGTGTTTGTTACTGACGATGTCAGTGCAGTGGCGTAAATAAATGGGGGATGGGGGCGGGGGATAAAAATCTTTGGGAAAATCTATGCAGGGTGGTCCATGAAAAGTGCAACAGCAAAATTGTTCTAAATTAAATTTTTTTGTTAGCACTCTCCAGAACCGTAAAGGGACTTTCAAAATTATCCGTTCTGTTAGATATCATCGACTGACCCTTTACGGTTCTGGAGGGTGCTAAGTTTTTAACTTAGAAAATTTTTCAGTTGTTGCGTTTTTATGGACCTCCCTGTATATTCGTTTTTTTTCTGCAACATTTTTTTTTACGAAGTCATACATTGCGTAGAGCATGAAAAATAATCGTATCGTAATAAAAATAGAGTGGTCATACGTTGACTAGCAAGGGGTGTGAAGAGGGCACAAAATGAAGCATAAAAGTTGCCACCCTCCCCCCGCTCCCGAAAAAATATTTATTCAAAATACTGCATCAGAGTGCATGACCTGGTAGGGGGTGTCTCGGGTAACTTGTGCCAGACGTGTATCTCCATACCTACAAAGTAAAAAAAGACATTTCCGTACATGTGTTATTACTCGACCCTTTTTTAGTAACGGAGGTCATTTTCGCAAAACTCCCCCCCCCCCCCCCCCCTCCCCAAGTAAATTTCAGCGCCCGCAAACTCCCCGTGGGTAAACGATAGTAAAATTTGATTACAGAAGCGATTTTGAAAACCCAAAATACAGCATTGGGGCCCCCAAGAATACACCACCCCACCCTTCTGGGTGCTCCTCGTCAAACAATAGTTTGTACATCCATGATTTAGTAATTTATTTATTTTTTTAATGCGTTCTTCTAATTTCATTACTTTGGGAAATATACGTTTGGCACACCTTATTCTTACGCCTTTAAACTAATTAAATTAATCAATTACTACATGCCTCTCTTGCTTCTTAAGCCACTTTTAAGTGTTGTCTTAGTTTTTTTTTGCGAGGTGGGGGGACAATATGGTGATGCAAGTTTTTCCCACGATAATTTTTGGTTTTATTTGGCGTTTCTTCACTTGCGTCCCACTCATCCTTACTTGCTTGCTCTAACCTCACAACACCAAAACATATGGCTACCAAAAAATTGGACCAACAATATAACACCCACCACCAGTAACATGGGATCTACCAAAAATTAATGACTTTTAAGCTCTTTTCACGTCCGCAGATAAAAGGACAAGAGTTACGGTAGTAATTACTAATTATACGTTTATAGGGCTAAGCGTTTTTTAGTAAACTTATGCCAAAACTGGATACGCAACTTAGGTGACGGCAGTTTTCAAAAATTAAAGTTGAAAGGTTGATGTTCACCAACTGAAAATAGTAAGATTCAACCAGCTATCGTCCCTATATCATTAACTTTTGCTTTGACAAAGAAAATTAATACTTCGTGTAGCATCCCCCATCTGTGTCTTTTTTTTTTAGGGGCGGGGTGAGGAGTGGGGGCGCCCAGAGCGCTGGAATTCGTTTGTTTGGCGAATCTGATCTGCCATACTGATACCCTCCCTGTTGTTCAGTTGGCATTAACAGCAATATTTATTTTTATTATGGCTACGAAAAGAATTTAGTATGTTCGAGAGAAATTCATCAGTCTGCAGTACATGTTTAGTTAAAGAAGAGAAATACCTGTCAGGAAAAAAGGCATTCTTTCGCTAAAAATGAGTCCGGTATTCCTGAAAGTCCTACAGGCCAAGTTTTTTGGTACTCTATGTGAGTGTTGTAATTTTTAATTGAAACAAAAAAAAAAATCGGTGTTTTCCAAGTAAAATAATTTTGGTTTCGGTTTTTTTTTTATTTATTAGTTAAAAAAAAACACTTCCGTTCCATCCCGGTGTTCTGAAATGGTTAGGACGCTAAACTAAAAATTAACTTTCTGTTGCGTAATGGTGCCCAAGGGAGTAGCCTACCAGATTATATCATGTTAATGGCAACATCAGCAAAAATGACAACGATAATGTAAATTATAGCTGAAAATAAATGCGGGCAAAAAATGCGAATTTGCAAAAAAATGCAAACCTACTTCGCGGTTTTAAGAATACCAGATGAAATTTGGAATTTAAATAAAATTTGGTGAAATAAAAAAACATATCAATAATTCAAGTCAGAAAACCTGTTGAAAAAAATAAATAGAAAAAAGGCTAAGACTGCATAAAGAATGTATGAATGATGTGTTTGTATTTTTACTTTTTTATACTTAATTTTTTGGCTGCCTGCTGCCGTCACTCAATGTATGTAATTACCACCACGCACAAGCAGTTTTTTTCGTGGTGGGTTGTTTTGTTAACTGAACATTAAAAAAAATTGTAAGATCAGCTTGTGTTTTTTTTTTATTTTTGTGACATTTATGGATGTGTTCTTTCGCTTGCAACAGGATTTAATGACATGATGGGCTGCAGAGAACGCCAAGGCAGAATAGAACGACAGTACACTTCTCTTTAGGCCCCCCGCGCACTGGTCGGCCAGGTTGTGCAGCCAGTCGCCGTCGCGGCCAAAAAACACGGCGACGTGCCGCACGGCCACGTCCGTTTTACATTGATAATTCTCGATCACGTGGTGAAAAAGGAACACGGAGCAAGTATGGTCGCCTGCACGCCGCCCTGGATTCCAGTGGCTGCTGCGACTGACTGGCCGCCGCAATATTATATATCAAATGATAATTTAAAGGTACAGGTCCTCCCATCGCCATTTTCCTCGATCCTCCACATCAAGTACGGCCCCAAAGTTCTATTTACTTACCGTTAGTCAAGCCCTTGCTTTTTTTTTTAATTAATTTTTTTCGAGCCTTAAGTCAGCCGAAGCAATTTAATGCTTGTATGGCTGAACCGGCTCAATTTTGAACATTATCAGACTTTTAGAGAAGAAGAAATATCTGGTAAAGGGAGGAGCCAACCCGGGGATTCGATCCGGGAACCCTCCGATCATCGTAGGGGCCGAAAGATTGTCCAGAATTGGTTAGACCATAGCCACTGAAGGAGCATGGTAGCCTCTTACGCTACCCTGGCCGGCAGTCCTGGCGGGGACTTTGCCAAGGTCCCCTTTCCAGGGGTTCGACCAGTACGCAAACCTCCAGCAACCAGACTGAGCTTTCTCACCGCTCTGCCACGATGACCACAAAACTGGCTAAACCAGTTTTAAAATGTGGCGTCTAGGAGATTTTCTGTTGAGTATTCGGAACTAATTTAATAGCATCCTGCGATTATATGATCCTTTGCGCGCTTATAATAACCATGACGCTTCATCTGTGTGTGTGCATGCACTAACTTTTAATCGTTTGCTAATAATTACCTTGTGTGATCAAAAATCTAAAAGACTAACACGGTAAAAATTTAAATTATTTATGCCACTAGTTCCCCGAAGAAAAATTATAAGATACTAGTCTAAAAAATTATAAAGCGAGATGCTAAAATACGAATATCTTTCCAGTTTGCGATGACACAATTTTTTAGTTCATGCTGTTTCGTCTACTGCTCCCAAGGCCAACTGACACAGTAACTGCGAGAAACGCAGCTACTACCTTGGTTGGCCCTGTATTACACAGTTCCGCGAAATGGTGCAATAGTAACATGCACGGATGGCGAGCTGCCCCCGTGGCTGTTATAAGACTGAGTAAACTGCGCAGCTGCAACCCAAGTTTTCAGCTTTTAAAAATCCCTGTAAGTCAGTGCCATCTGTAAGGCAGTGTGAGAGACTACCAGCCTCCAACTATGCGATCGACTCTAGACATTTTCTCGACCCACTGTATCGACTGGATGTTTCCCGGTTCGAATTCACACGGCCATAATATCGTTTTAACACTATTAAAGTCGTCTCAAGCTGGCCAGCTGCTTGTTTTCGAGCCGACTCGGCTGCTTGCTTTTTAGCAGCCAACGCAAGCCAGTAAATCGTGCCTTGTTAGGAGGCTAGCTTCCTCGTGTTGCTCCCATACTAAACCATTTTGTAGTGGAATGAGGACTCAGTCCTCCCACTAGAGGGAGTAAACACGGCCGCTTATTTTGAGGTTGAGAATTTTTAAATGTGAAATCCGAAATGGCTGACCTGAGCTGGCCCACACTCCAGCATGGACCAGCGCACGCTTAGTGCTCACGATTTTTATATTATGACATAATAAAACGCTGCTCGAATACGCAAGCCAGGTGTGGTCACTCTCACTCTTGGATGACATTGACAAGGTAGAAAGGTAATTTACAAATAGCCTGCCTGGCTTGCGAAATTTACCACATAATGTGCGTCTTGAGTTGACAGGACAGGCTTAACTTCCCCTGAACTTTGCAGATTGTACGCTGACTTTTTTTTTAACCTTCTAGATTGTTCGTAACTTCTTGGTAATCGACTTGCTTTTTTTTCGAATTCACAAAATATAAGGCGACCCAAGATACCCGTTTAAGTTGGAAATTCAATCAGCAAACTTATAGTGTAAAAAAAATTCTTTTCAGACCAGGTGGTGTCAGCGTGGAACTCTTTGCCAAAAAGGTTGTTTCCGCGCATTGGCCTCAGCTATTTAAAATTCTATTAAAAGAGGTTTGTCTTCGAAAGTTCCTGAAAAGACCTGAATTTCACACGCCAAGCTAGGGAACAGTGTAAGTAGCATCTGCTCTTCTGAAGTTCCGACCACTTTATGTGGCTAAAACCTGATTTATTTATTTGTTTATGTATAAATCGGTAAGATTCCAAACATTTATTAAGAAAACAAAGGGAAAACCGTTTTAAAAGGTGAAATATATAAGCTGGATTATACTTTAAAAAAACGTGTTCCGTGAACCCTATTTATCACTAAAACTATCAAAACATAACTCGTTTGCTACTAAAACCATATGTTCCAACACAACCGTCGTTTCGTAATTCATAAGAAAAATGTCACTGCAATTACTGGGTGAAGGTTAGGTCAGTGATTCTTCATGTGAACTGTGACTTGACCTACCATCAAAGTTGGAAGTATTTACGTCTCGCACTTCCCTAGTTGTTTCAGGCTTCATTGCACTTTAGGAATTATGTTTTTATTTGTTTTTTTTTTTATGTAGCAAGTTTTTCAGCGATCAAAACTTTTATATCTTAATTCATGGTTCTACTTTAACCTCCAAAACGCAAAAATAACGATTAAGATCCAGGGTATAAACGAGATGACGCAATTTAAACAATTTTTCGTATTTTTATAATTTTTTTCGATACCTGCCGTTCTACTTTCCTTATGATGACGAAGGTTTGTTTGCTCCTTCGAGACGATAACTTAAAAACAAATTGTTATGAACTACAATACTGGAGATGCCGTCATGAACCTTAAGGTCCCTGGCAGATCTAACCTTGGTTGCAAGGTGGTTGCGGGCGAGTTTCCTTTAATCATTCCCTTTTGCCAAACACGTGAATTTTTGTTTTTAACCATTTTAAATAATGCTGTTTTTGACAAGGCTGAATGTTGTGACACTTGTGGATGTAATTCCTGCCCTGTTGCATAAATTGTAACAAACTGACATTTTTTTTTATTTATTTGGGGATGACCATTAGATAAAAAGAAGAACGGCCGAAAATTCAGTGCCATCCATTGGAATGAAATGGAACAAAGCATGAAGAAAAAATAAGGAAATGTAAGGGGAAAATAGGGATGAAATAAGAAAAACAATTTACGGAAAAAATACGGGGAAAAAAAAGACGAAAATTCAGTGCCATCTGTTGGAATGAAATTATAACAAAACATGAAAAGATAAAGAAGAAGTAAGGAAAATAAATCGGAAAAATACGGGGGGAAAGGACCGAGAATTCAGCGCCATCTATTTGAATTAAATTAGAACAAAACATGAAAAAAATAAGGGAAAAAATAAGGAAAAAAGTGAAAAAATAAGTTTAAAAAAATAATGAGAAAAAAGTAAGGGAAAAATATGGGAAAAATGAGACAAAAATAAAGAAAAAGCGTGAAAAAGTAAGGAAAAATAAATGAGGAAAAAATGAAAATAAGGAAAAAATAAGAAAATAAGAAACAAAACATGGAAAAAAGTAAGGAAAATAAGAAAAACTAAGGAAAAAATACGGAAAAGTGGAGTAAAAAATAAGGAAAAAACTAGGAATTTGTGATAGGATCAGTCTGCAACCGATACCAATTGTTCTTTTTAGTGGCACAGTGTGTAAAGCAGAGACAAGGAGCTTGTCCGGTGCTGGTGTCTGTGTCTGTACGCACGATAACTTTTGAACACGTTTGTCAGATTCATTTCAAATCTTGTACACGAACTGTATGACCCATTAGTAGACTGAAGTTCGTAAATCAATAAAATAGATTAGGGGATCTTGCCTCAAAACCATCAAAATTAACCAGACATTAAAGTTTCAACTAGGGCAGTATCTGATCGCCTTCAAACCTCTAACTTTTTTACTTGATTAATGAAAACATTCTTGGGGAATTATTCCGAAATTAAAAGACTTGACACAGATTTGATATTATTCCCAGCCAAACCATGAACTTAACCGAACTTACCTATTAAACTGCAAAAAGAGTATTTTGCCGGCCCTCCTGCCAGGCCGGCTGAAAATTGTTTCTATTGCCCGGAGGAAACTTACATTACCTGTGTTTTTGTTGCATTCTTCCCGAAGGATACTCTCTTGCTGGAGGATTCTTGAAATCGTCGCTAGATGGCCAGCTGCGCAACCCCTCCTATAAAAGCGGCTCGGCTAATCCGGCCTACCATCTTTTTTACCATCTCGTTTAGTCAGGTGGTAACACGAGAGCGGGTACAGGTAATGGATATTTCCTCCGGGCAATAGAAACAATTTTCAGTCGGCCTGGCAGGAGGGCCGGCAAAATACTTTTTCTATTGCCCTTCGGAAACAGATTATGTGTGTTTTTGTTGCATTCAACAGACCTCGTCAACTCTGGTGGAGGGGTCCACCTGACGGGTTGCCCTAGGGTTGCGAGCTGGCTCCTCCAAAAAAATCAGAGATTTTTCCACTTTATTGAAAACAGTCAAACAGGAAAATGGTTCTCTTTCGGAAAAAATGGTGGCCCTGAAAAGGGCCGTTTGATTGTGGGTCTTGCTTCTGATTCAGGAATCAGCTTTAGGACATCTGTTTCAGGACATTGGTTCGTTTTCAGTGCTTAAGGAGATGGATTATCTGTCTGGCGGCGACTATGGGTCCCAGACGGTTTAATTCAGTTTCTTGTCTTGTCATATCCCGAAAGTAGTGGCTGGTGAAAACGGATTGGTTTCTCCAGGATGTTGCATCCATGATGTCGGCTATGGCTATCTTGTTGTGGAATGCCCAAGAAGCTGAGCTTGCCCTTAGTTCATGTGCCGTTGCCGTGATGTTGACATTTGGGTGGTCGTTGGCGATGTCTTCAAAAGCGTTGTTTATGACTGTTCTGATCCATGATGCTATCGTTGCTGCTGTTGTTTCGCCGTAAGAGGTTTTAAAGGGGAGGAACAGTTGATTGTGGCCTTTGCGGCACTCAAGATTTTCGGTTCGTTTAATGTAATAACGTAGAGCCCGCACTAGACACAAGAGTTTCTCGGGTTCGTCTGTGGTGATGTTGGTTAATGCCAGAATTATGATTGGCTTGGTTGGCACACATGGTTTTTGCGTTTTTGCCCTGAATGAAACTCTGGATTTTAGGTGGATCGCGGAATGGTTTTCATAACAGAAACAGAAGGCTGGGTCGATGGAGAGTGCCTGAACTTTACTGCAACGTTATCCTGTGGCGAGTGCTGTTAGGAAGACTGTTTTCCTTGTTAGGTAGTTTAGATCACTGTGTTGCTTCTGCTTCAGGAATCAGCTTTAGGACATCTGTTTCAGGACATCGGTTCGTTTTCAGTGCTTAAGGAGGATGGATTATCTGTCTGGCGGCGACTATGGGTCCCAGACGGTTTAATTCAGTTTCTTTTCTTGTCATATCCCGAAAGTAGTGGCTGGTGAAAACGGATTGGTTTCTCCAAGATGTTCATAAGGTGGTTTCGAAGGGATTCCAGGACGATGGTGAGATCCCAGTCTGGAAATGGTTTCTTCATTGATGGTCTTTCGTTTTCAAAGGATCTGATGAGAGAGGAGATGGGGTTGTGGTTTTCGATGAGGTGGTGGTTGTTTGCGGCTTTGAAGACGGAATTGAGTGCTGATCTGTAGAAGAGTATCGTGGAGGCTTTTAGTTTTTGGTTGAACGGGGTGTCGAAAAATTCTTGGAGGTTGGCTATACGGGGATTGACTGGATCGATTTTCCTTCACTATTGAAACCATCTTTTCCAGTGGTTGTCGTAGATTTTGTTTGTTGACTTTTGAATGGCTTTGCTGGCAATTCGGGTTACCTGTTTTGGGCGAATTCCTGTCTCTTGGAGGAGTTCGATGATCGTAGCCACCCCTGTAGCTGTAGGGTGTGGGTGTGGGTGTGTCGGTGGAATAGTGTTACTTTGCATTGCGAAAGCAGATCTGGAAGGTCTGGGAGTTTTCTTGGGTGGTCTATTAGGAGATCTAGTAGATGGGGAAACCATGGGGCCGATGGCCAGTTTGGTGCAATTACGAGGAAGGTTCCTTCCTTCATCGAAATCTTTTGGAGAACTGCGTGGAGAAGTTTGAACAGTGGAAACAGGTATGCATAAAGGTTCTTCCATGGAAATGTTAAGATGTCCACTCCCCAGGCTTGTGGGTCCGGAAGGGGATTTATATATTGGGGAAGTTTGGCATTGAGCTTCGTGTCAAAGAGGTATATCATTGGTTTCCCCCATATGGAGAAGAGAGATTCGCAGATTGATTTCTTGAGGGACCGTTCCCCTGTTGGTGGGGATTGGCGAGATAGAGAGTCGGCGATGACATTTCTGTTCCCTGGTATGTGTAGAGGAAGGATTTGCAGAGATTTGCAGAGAGATAGATTTCGGAGGTGATTTGGTGGAGAGAACGTGAGTGGGTGCCGCCTTCCTTTCGAATGTAAACCACTGCTGTTGTGTTGTCGGTGTGAATCTGCACCACTTTGTTGTTGACGATGGCTTGGAAGTGGTTGAGGGCTTCCCAAATGGCTCTTAGTTCCAAAAAGTTGATGTAGGCTTGTTTGTTCGTTTCCCATTTTCCAGATGTCTCCTTATTTTGGATGTGGGCTCCCCAGCCCTGGTAGGATGCGTCCATGAAGTGGTGAAGCGCTGGTTCAGGTTCGTGTAGTGGTACGGATGCTGAGATTGTCGTTATGTCGGTCCACCATAGGAGAGTGTCGTGGGGAAAAAGATGGTTCGTTGGTTTTGTGAGATTTTTGTCTTTGGTGTAGTGGTCTTGTCATCCATCTCCCATAGGGGACAAGTGAGGTCATGGAATCCAATTTTCCTATAGTGAATTTAAGTCCTTTAAGGTGTGGTTTGGTTCTTTGCGGAAGTTGCGACAGGATTGTATGGTGCTTTCGATTCGTTCTGGTGATGACACACATGAAGTGATGCGTTTTGAAAAAAATGGTTTCAAGTTACATGGAGACTCTTTTGCTTTGGCTTTGCCTGTGATCTACCTGTAGTAGTCTCTTAGTAAGTTCGGCTGCTTGGCAACAAAGGCAGATCCATAAAACCTACACCCAAACTAACTTTACTAAGAAATATTACTGTAACAATAGTTACTACAGAGTGTTTTTTAATATTGAAATGTTCACTTTATAATCACGTTTTAAACTGTTCATACTTACTAGATCTACAGGTATCGGCATTTTGGCAGTAGCAGCTAGCAAGCAGACAATTGTGGAAATGCTAGTAACTTTAACTAGGGTATAATTATTGTTTTACTCTTGCATCTTTATTAAAATCTAATTATAATCAAAATAACTAGCTGTACCCCCGGCGTAACATACACCGGTCTAGCCAGTCCCGCATCCTCAGCGAAATACTGTAGTGGGCAGTATGGAATGAAAACGGTGTCGAATACCCCCTGCTTCCTCCTCCTGCGGTCTGTTTTTTCCCCCGGCCCCCCCCCCCCCCCCCGATAACCCCCTTCCCGTCCCGCACCGCCTCCCCCGTCCCCGACCCGGATTCCCCGATTGAGTGGTCTGAATATGCCTATCCCTGCTCCCCCTCCATTTTAACCCGTGCTGATTTGTTTTGTTATGGAAGTAAATGTCTTTTTTCAATGGAGGATACTCAATTGCCGTTTCTCAGTTCTGATACCAAGCGCAATAAATCTAACAACGGCCGTGCATGCAGTGATTGTTACTGAACCAACTTTGAAACTCTTCAAGTCGGCTCTAAGAGGTAGCATTATTAAAGCAATATTTCGATTGTTACTGATTGTTGCAGGCCACACCCATTTGTTTGACATTGTCGGTCGCTCGCCCGCTTTCAAAATGATGAATTTGCTTGCCCAACCTAAGCGTATTATGATTTTGATTAGAATCAAAATAATATGATCAATTCGATTATTTTAAAATAATCATGATTCTTTCCAACCCTGCTTGCATACGAACCCCGCGTCACTAGAGCTAAACCGTGATGGAGGTGGAAGACATGACTGCAAATTTGTAAAGGTAGGCGAATTCACCATTTTCCTCTATGTATAGGGAGGTGGGGAAAGCGGTTTCACCTTGCAGTGTGATGGTCGCTGGGAGGAAGGACGAGAGAGTGGGATACATCTCTTGCATGGTGTACTAGTTTTTAGATAATTACATGAATAAATCCAGTTTTTGGAATTTAGTGGAATACATTTTACAGAAAATTAATAACATATTAGATACTCCTAACATACACCCAGAGAGGCCTTTTTTATGTCCCGTGTGTTCATGGGTCAGTGACGCAATTCGATCTTGCACACTCTTATATTAATAATTATTATTTAGTTTAACCACGAGAGCAGTTGGGATCAAGAAAGGCGTGCCAATTGCACTTGTCTGAGCCGTTTCTAGGAGTTTAAATGAACTGTGGGGAAAGAATTGCAGTCTTTTGAGAAATCGAGAAAGGTCTACACTACCCAATAAGGATTTAAAGTGTGCCGGAGAGCATGTCCGAACCGTATCTTCTCTTAAGGAGTTCCAAACAGTAATTACCTTTACAGAAAAGAAACTCCACCTGCACTCCCAAGCAGAACAGCCAGCTTTATTGAATGGACTCTAGTGGCCCTATACGGTGTGGGGGTCAAAGAATGGCAAGTATATCGACAAAAAACCACAAACAATCCTAAAGGTAAGGTGTAAATCAGCACGGAACCTGCTCAGTTCTCGTCTCGTAGGCCAAACCTCTGGCAATTCAGCTGTGGTTTGCTCGCTGCACTCGGGTACACATGAACCAAACATGAAGCTCGTTTTTCGTCAGTGAAATTTGTTCAATACTTAGTCTTCTTGCACAGGCATTCACCATGGTGTGGAAGGTGTTAAAAAAAAACATTCAAGAAATATTAAAATAAAAGTGTTAAAAACAATGTATCATTGGTTAACGCTAGATTAACTAAAAATTGTGGTGTGTTCTCTCAACTGACATGAAGTGCACATAACGTTTTCAAGTAAATCTAACCAGTTCTGCAAGTCTTTTTCCTACCAGTTTTTAAATTCAAAGCCCCAAATTATTAAAAGAATTTTTCATGAAATTTTGCATGAACAGAGGAGGGTCCAAAAGGAGAAGAGGTATTCCAGGTTACACCAGCTTAGAAGAACCAATGACGGGGAATTAAGGAAGAAAAAATGTTTGCCGTGACGTAAGCCGAGAGGTGGGTTGCTCCAGGTGAGCACACTATAGTGGGTGTATTTTGTTATCAAATTGTCGTGTGCTACAAGTCCAACCATGTTTTTTTTTATGCAGTTAATGCAAGCAATCAAGCCTTAATAAGAATTGCACTCTCCTGTAACCTTGCATCATGCGTCGTGATTATTAAGGTGTGTACGCCTGCTGGCGGCAGTGGGAATATGTTTCCTGTTTTTACCAGAAACGAAATTAACGTAAACTGTGTACTAAATGCCCAGGCGAAGCTAACACCCACCCCATAAAACACTGTAAAATCAAAATCTTAAAATAACAGAGTTAAAGCCCATCTCTTAAATTGTTGATTTTCTGCTGCAAAATTAACTTAAAGCATCGTACATTTAACAAAATCAACTTTTTTATCCCCTTAAAATTGTAATTTTTACGCTACAAAATAAATAAATCATAACCAGTTTTCCAACTTTACCTCTGTCGAGGAAGAGTCTTTACTCCATCAAAGAAAAGTCGTCAAATTGTCATGTCCTACATTATGTGATTATTCACATATGTAATCTAGACAGGCGAACGAAAACACAATGCCTTTATTCTCATTTGCTCACAAACTTAGTTTATTTGATTGTCCTTCCTTCAAAATCCAACATGCGGTACCGGTAATTCCTAGTTAAAAGTAACTTCTAACCACACTAACCTTCGTAACAACCGTTGGAACTCAGGAGCATTTGTCCCCATGTTCCGAAGTTGGTGTGAAGTTTGCAACGGCATCATTTTCCATTGGTCTTGGAGCGAGTTATCCACGCCAACTTTGGGTGTGGATCACTCTCTCCTGGACCAACGGAAAATAATGCCAAGTTCAAACCAACTTCCGGAAAATGGTGGCCACAATGTACAACAGTTCTCAATCGTGAATCGTGTCGGACGTTAGAAAGCTTTGTGTGGTTAGAAATTAGTTTTAACTGTAAATTATCTTCAATTTTGGTGGAGGGATGATAAAGATAACTAAATTTGTGAATAAATGAGATTGCGCAGTGGAATGATTGCAGATCACATATGTGAAATCGTACAAATCGCCAATTTTTCCTTGATGGAGTAAACATATGGCTCACGTTTAAACTAAAGCTAAACTAAACTGATTTTTTCCTACTTAACTGCATAAGCCCAAGGGCGTTTAATGCACGATTTACGGTATTTCTTTCTTGATTTTCAGCGATTTTTCTGACATTTTCCACCTGCAGACATCCACTAAGTCCCTACTCTCAGAACTGCAAAATCTTTTTTGATGCAAAACGACGATCGTATTAACTATCATATTTCAAAATTCAGACATATTTGCTTCCAATACTAACCACACATACCTGCAAATGTCTATAACTTGTGAATTTTCGACAGCATATACAAAACGTCTATCTTCATCAGGCGCATCAATTCACAGTCCCCCTCTAATTACATCTTTTTGTACGCAGGTTTCAAAAATGTAATTAGACAGAGGATCGAGCATTGATCAGGGATGTGCGATACCAGGTTTTTCAACTCGTCAATACCGATACTTTCTCAATACAGATATTTCGAGAATATTTTAAAGAAAAATTCAGAATAATCAAGTCTTCACAACTTCATAATGATTAAATGTAGGCCTTATGCTGTTTACATACAAGATTTTGTGCAACAAAGATTTAGTTTGCACACATCATTTTAGGAAAAATTGGAAAAATCTAACTATGAAGCAAATGATGTTGTCAATGAATTTTATCACGCGACACAATAGCACGACAGGAAAACAAAATACTACTTATATTGGATTTTTATACTGCACAAACCAACAAATGTGCTAAGTCGCTACTCAGGACGCACCAACATTTCAGTTTCAGTAGTTTCCAAATGTAGTAGCCTACCTACACTAGTACTAAGTCCAGAACAAAAGCATATATGCACAAAAGCATTTTTAATACTATATCACAGTGTTTACAGTTATTTTATATGAAAGTACACATTATTAGCTAATAACGTGAAGAATCAACATATTTAAATAATAATAATAATAATCTGTCCACTCTGGTTTATCAAATAAAAGGTTTGAGAAACAGTTTATAGTTATTTTATACGAAAGTACACATTATTAGCTAATAATGTGAAGAATCAACATATTTAAATAATAATAATAATAATCTGTCCACTATGGTTTATCAATTAAAAGGTTTGAGAAACAGTTCCCTTTTTTTTTTAAGTAAAACATTCAATGGATGCAATAGGGATTGTTCAACCAACGTGAACATTGCTTCGTTGTTTCACGAAGCATTCTACAAACTGTTAGTAAAATGTTGTTTCACTTTTGGTTCCAGCTGGATAGCCTAAGGGCGCGTTTACGCAACGACTCGCCTTTGCATTCTCGCAGCTAGACGCTAGAAATCACCCGAAATTCCAACATGGCGTTGGTTTTAGCTCTAACGACTCGCAACGAAAACAGTTAATATGTGAGTTCAGAAACGACTGGGAAAATCGTTTCGACAGGAAGAATCCTTATTTTATCATCACGGATTATAAGACTGCAAGGATATACTCAAATGATGTCCGATTTAGCTAATCCAGGTAGCGTTACCATGGCAATGATTCATTTGTCATCACGATTAAATTCTAGTTGCGACAATGCAGATGCGAGCCATTGCATAAACGCGCCCTAAGAAGTAATTGTTTGAAGCAGCACTTGCAAAATGAAGTACTGCAAATTAATTGCAGTAATCACATTCACGGCCCCTTGCAGGCAACTTTTATGCTTCAGTGGACACTAACACACATTCAATTCCTACACCATAATTCTAAAGGCCCGAGCCATGATATATTCTTCGTAACTTGTCTTTTAGTCCCATTAACTGTCTCTGTCATGACCTCTTTGTCGATCATGATGTCTATCTTTGTCTCGTTCCCAATTGTCTCTACTTGGTCTTCGGTTATCAGAATATCTGTCGTTGTCCCTGAATCCGCCCCTACCCCTACCTCGGAACCGTGGAAAATATCTACCACCACCACCACCAATCCGCTGCGAGTTGGGTAAAATTGGCTTTCGAAAGGGACGATCTCTACCACCAAATCGTAGTTGACCAGACTCTTTTTTCCCACCGAATCCACCTCCTGAAAAAATAAAGACATTTTAAAGTTGGAATTCCACATTTGTGCAAGTAAACTTGAATTTTGTACAGCTTTACTCAAAAAGTAATTGTAACAATTTATAGTTGTTATAGTAACGGGCCTTCTTAAACACTCACATAAAATAATCACTATAGAAAACTGCAGAACACAATTTAACCCTACGGTACGTAAATTTAAGGAAGGATTAAAATTTTTTTAATTTGGCAACTACTTCTTAGACTCGGTAGCACTGTCATAAAACTGTTTGAAATCCCGTTAGGGATCAAATTTTGTGCTTTTGCGAAAATACCAAAACACTTACGCATACGGAGTACCTAGGTTTGATATTTATATTAACTTTAACACCCCTTAAAATTAAAAGGACATGGATGGCTGTATGAGCTACTCACTAATACCAGGTTCTGCACAACAAATATAAAACGAAGGTAATGCGACATATTACTAGGGCCGTCGTCACTTCCACTGTCGACATAATGGAGCATGCTCCGCTTTCTTTGGTGTTTGGCATATATTTGGCAACAAACGATGACGTCACTGCTTGTTTACGGAAGTCGCTAAGTGCACGATCTCAACGCCAGCTGGTCGTCACTATCCTTTGTTTTTGTCCAAATTTTGATAATAATCATTGTAAATAATGATACAGTCCGTTAAGATTATGATTAAAATTGTAGATTCTTCTTTTATTTAAAGAGACTACTGTTTTGTTTTGGAATTTTCTATCAGCCGTGAGGGTCGGTAAATTTTCAAAACTACCGGACCTCCAAAAAATTACCGGCATTGTCCTGTGAGCCGGTATTAATTTCGCGCCCTGCGTTGGATGAACAGTTGATTTCGTTAAATGTATGAAGCTTTTAAAGGCCGAGGTTCACCACGGCAATGCTCAATGTGACCCGACAGAATCTACAAAGAGCAGTTCCAGGCCTGTTTAACATGTGGATGTACTACAAAGATGAGCTCATCCCATGCTACATTGGCAAGGGATTCCTTTAGCTTAGGAAAGTCGACTTTCCCTCTGGCACATGCCTGGGCTTGGCACCAAGATTGCCTCACCCAGTAAGAGATAGATTTAATGAAAAACACACCATATTATGGTTGCTATTTACAAAGTGGATCCCCAACTTTAAGGTCAAACACCAACCTGTTGTCGTGGGTAAGGACACGATCCAAAATTTTCCACCTCTAGTAGTAGGTTTGTCCACTAACTAGCTGACGCTGAGAGGTGCAATTAGGTCGAGGAAGCATTGATCATGTCGGTCGTCTGCCTCATCCGGTCCCAATAAACGGGTAGGCGTTACTTCAGTTTTAAAGGTCAATTACATCCATTTTGACATGCATTGTTTACTACTGGACCCAGTGTTATAATGTTCCACGGCTTTCTGCGACGCAGTTTTGTAACCTAAACATTTTTCTGCAGGGTTAATTTTTCAGGGTTAATTTACTTTATCCACAGTAACATTATTTTTAATGCTTGTAAAAATAAATACCGTACATGGCAACTAAAACTGTTTTTTAAAATTTCCTTGTAATCCTGTATCCTGCAGGAGGGCCACTCAGTTTTACAAAAACTCACCTATCAGACGTGCCCACTGCCCAGCCCACACTTTCAAAGTACCATCAGATCCCCCTCCCCCTTCCTCCATGATATTAGTCCTAAAATTACCTGTTTTTCTTAGGCATTTGCAAGCCACGTTTGTTTAAAAATGTAAGTTAAATGTTTTTTTTTTAATAACTTCAGAATGGGAGGAGCTAGTGACTTGTGTTTTGCACCATTGAAAAGCTGGCGAAACAAGGGCTAAAATGGTGTATTTGAACGTCAAAATCGGTCAATATTTAGCGAAATTATTATTGTTTCCGCATGTATCAAAAAAAAGTGCGGCTTACGGTAAAAAAAAATTGACAGCGATTACTTTCTGCAACAGCCCGGAATTTTCTGCGACATACATCGCACGACGTACATCGCAGCACTATTTCACACGGGGCTACTGGATCACTTACACAATAACTAAAGACAGGAATTGCGGTAGGAATACGTTACAACGTCCGATACAACAATTAAATTACTACATCACCAAAACACGATACGGGACCAGGCCCTCCTGGCCTCTTTCGAAAAATGTTGTAGTCAAAGTAGGAAGATGTAATCAGGGTTCAAATCAGTCCTTAAGAGAGCCAGACGAAGTTTTATCGAAAATTTGAAAGACTAAGGAGGGTCTTCTTTTTGAAAATGAACGAAAATTGTGGTGGAAATTTTATTAACGATCGTTGTGAGTTTCAAAGTAGTTCCAATAAAGGATGTTTTAGTGAGAATAAAGGCACAGTGTTAACGCTACATCACAATAGCATAGAATGCGAATAATCGTATAATCGTGAATTTTTCAGAGATGGAGCAAACATCCTCCCTTGACACAAGGAAGGTCAGAAAATGGATTACTTTTGACTTAATGCGAAATTTACTGCAATGGTCTATTGCCTTTAATAACTTAATATTGACGCTAATTTCTTTGTGTAAAGCAGAGATGTGCGAAACTAACAGTTCGAGATTGAGTTCCGACTTGCGCTCAAGCTTGACTGTTTAGTAAGTGGTTTCTGGAATAGAATTTTGCAGGGACATTTTAACTTCTCCAAGGATGTCGTGAAGTACAGAAGATGGGTGTGCTGAACTATAGTTGGGTCTCTGTATGGGTCTGATGGTTATCTACCATTCATGATGTTAGGGTTCATAAACACCAGTTCCTGAAATCGACATATCGGCATACATGTCTCATTATCATAAGCCTACACAAACCTTTCCCTCCATACACTATCGCTCAGGACATCCACCTTCTGCCCTTCATGGCATCCTTGGAGGAGACGTTAAACGGTCCCCGCAACCCTGTTTCAGACTAGAGGATTGGCATATTGAGCTGGTAGGATCAGTCACAAGTACGACATGAATTACCAAGCCATTGTCCATAAAGGGAGCATCTTCGTAAATTGGAAGGGGCATCGGTTAAAGCCTCCCTCCCACCCTCCCCCTCACTCCCTCTAAACCTTAAAACCTTATCCACTTCCACTTCAGTGGACAAAATTACCATTTTTACCAAAAATTTTTCATATTATTCTATTATTCACTGTATTTTAACCAAATATGGAACTATTTGCAGCCCTACTATCACCTTAGGCAGCTGTGCCCCCCCCCCCCCACCCCCACGGAGGACAGTGCTACAGCAGCACAGCCTACGAACAGTTTTCATTACGTTGTCAATCCTGGTATTAATATGTGGAGGTTGACACTGTTAGTAATCTACATCATTGAATGCCCTAACTGCCGTATATTTTTTAAACAATACAGAAGGGTCTTTGGGCTGCCGTAAACTGGAAAATTTGCGGTGATCCCGTAAATCGTGGCTGAAACGCCCATGGGCTTATGCAGTTAATTTCGCAAAAATAGGGGGTGGGCTTTAAATCAAGCATTATCAATTTTCTAACCTTTTTGGACATCTATTACAGAAAAGTCAAAGCTTTTGAACGATCTCTGAAAGACCAATTTTTACATCCTTTTAATTGCTGCGAAGAAGGGAGGAGGCTTAGGTGAGAGATGCCCAGGCCTTGTGCACATGCTAGGAGCTAAGGGAAGAGTCCACTATTACTACAGGGAGGGACAAGGAGCCAGTTAACATAGCAAGCAGTACTATCTTTATTCATATCATGTAACTTTTAGGTAATTTTTCATAGAAAAACGACAATTTGAGGTGTGGGCTCTAACTCCACTATTTCATGATTTTGACTGTACAGCATTTTTTGGGGTGGGCTTTAGCTTCAACTGGGCTTTTAATACACGATTTATATTTGTTACAAGCCCGTCACATTTCCCGGCACACATTTCCCGGGACATTTTCCCGACGACTTGTCAGATTGATCGACCACTCATGCCTGGCAACTTTTTGGCTGCAGGTAGAGTGGGAGAGTGCATTTTCAATGCGGGCGCGAGGAGGGAAGAAGTGGTTTTCCTTTAGGCTTTCCTTTTCCTTTTAGCGGATATTATAATAAAGATATCGAGTTGTATGATACTAAGCGTAAAAAAGGTGATTTTTCTAATTTAATATGGATTTTCACAGTACGCAATGCAACATTTTGAACATGGAGGGGCCATAGCAAAGAGAGACAGAGCTTATGCACTAGCAGGACCAGTATTTGTGAAAACCAGTACAGTATAGAGAACCAGTTGAAAAAAATTAGGCAACAAAATGGAGGTTTAAATACGATTGCAATACACAAATCCGGAGTCATGAACACAGTTAAGAATTTTACAGCAATGGAAAAGTAAAAAATGGTTTTAAGAGCCGACTTGTAAATAAAATTTAAGGTGGGGGTCACACGGTGTCATGTCCTACGTGGCGGACAAAGCATAAGCTGAAGTGGGATTAGCTCCCGTGTTTTAGTGTGGCGTAGCGCTTTTTATTTGTACTTCAGGTCATCATAGCAATATGAACTTAAAACAAGCATCAGTCAAACACAAAAATTAAGAAGAAACAAAATATGTATTTACCGAGCCTACGAGGAATCCAGCCCTTCAATACTCGTTCGCATTCAAAGTCAACAAATACTTCCTGTCCTTCTATAAGCATTTTGTAAGCATCGCTCCACGCTCTATTTGCACCTTTTTTATCGCTGTATTCAACAAATCCATAGCACTTAGAAAAACCGGTGACAATGTCACGTACCAAACGACATCGAACAACATCTCCAAACTGAGAAAACTCCTGTAAGAAAAATAAAAATAAACACTTCATTACCAGTTGCAATACAATAGTTTTCATTTGCTGTTAACAAGGTGATTTTTATAGAGTCCATATAACACACAATATAAACTTTAGTGACATGCAGAGCAAAGAGCATCCTGTGCCATAGTCCGTCTAGGTAAGTTTGCAAACCCATTATCCGGTTAAAGGTCAAATACATCCATTTTGACATGTATGCTTTACTTTTGGATCATTTACACAATAACTAAACACATGAATTGCGGTAACAATACGTTACGTACGTCCGATACAACAATTTAATTATTGCATCACCAAAACACGACATGGAGACCGCCATTGTTTTGCTGAAACGCACAGAAATTAATGCCGACTGATGTCACTCTTCGATTTCGACTCGCAGCCGATTGAGATAGCTCAATTGGCTGTGAGAGCTCGAGCGTCTGACGGCCTTAGCTGGCCACTACAGCTGTGTAACGTATTCTTACCGCGGTTCTTGTGTTTAGTTATTGTGTAAGTGATCCAAAAGTAAAGCATGCATGTCAAAATGGATGTAATTGCCCTTTAAGCAGAATGACGTCGCAGAATGACTGGTTCTGTTGCAGAACGATTTTCCCAATCAGACAGCTGCAACAAGGCGAGACAATTTCGCCAAAAACTCAGATGTTCAAATACAGCATTTTAATTTTGGAGAGGGCCTATTTCTCAAGTTGACAGGTTTGGTCATTGCCGAGTTACTTATCATAAACCAAAAACAGGTTCCAACTTGTTCTTACTGGAACTTGTATTTATTTGAGTTCACGGACCCCAAACAACCAGTTGAAAATACAGTATTCTGCTTCGGGGCCATGTTTCATTGATCCTCCTGGTGAAAATTGGTTACAGCATTTTAAACTCACAAATTAGAGAACAAACTTTGACCAAACTTTAAAAAAAATATTCGTGGAAATTAAGTATTAACAAAAAAAAATTATGTATGTATACCGTACTGACTTATATTTATACACATAGCAAAAACTACCCTAAAACAAAATGGAAACTAATGATCTTAACTTTCTAATTAGTTAGTAGTTAATGATTAGGCAGTAGAAATGGAGATTCTCCGTGAGAATTTATTCTCCGAGAAAAGTTCTCGAGCAGAATCCAACAAGCTGTGTTAACAGAATGGGATACTCTATTGAATTCGACATCTTGATCTACCTCTTTTGTATACTATAATTAACTCTTAATTCAGCCTATGCAATATCTGCATCACTTCTGGTCCCCACTCCCGCTGCTCCTCGCACTCCATCACCACAGTCTTTTGTAATCAGCGGACCACTGCGCCAGGAAGGCGGGAGGGCGCTGAAGCTCATCCAGTTTCTGTGTGTTCTACTGGGAGAACTAAGCCTTTTCTAAATAAAGAAAGACTGAGACTGAACAGCTACTTAGCTCAGCTGGAACCTGTAGCCAGTATCCGCCCCGGTCGCGTAGTGGTTAGAGTGCCCGGCCAAGTCAGCGGGAAGTCCAGGGTTCGAGTCCCAGTCAGAGCAGTTTTGTCTTTTCTGTATCTTTCCTGTAGATTACTATATCTTGTATTCTCACAAGGCCAGTCTTTAATGCAGACTGTTTGCTTCGTTTAACTTTTTCTGTGTGAACAAGTTGAGGTAGAATCTTCGTTCGTCCTTTATAAAATCATCCTCGCTGTGTTCACAAAAAGGGACAGATTAAAAAACATGGCTCACCCCATGACAACATACCTGCAGCCCCGAAGACAGAAAAGGGTGCGACGTGCGACTATGTCGCAGATAATCTGGCACAGTCCCAGACAAAACATGCCATTTTGACCAAATTTCAGCTGTTTCACCAATTTTTGACCAATTTGGACATTCCAATACACCATTTTAATCGTCTCGAAGAGACCTTTCCGTTGGTGAAAGAGCCAAATCAATAGAATAAAGCGCTGAAAAGTTATTCAGTAAAAACCAATAAATATGCACGTAGCCATACGAAGATTAGCTGCAGACAACTTTTCCCTGAAAATTGGTGTCGCAGACAGTGGCAGAAAATTCTGCTTTCAGGCCTGCAGCTTCAGCAAACCTTTGGGTTGCATCCGCTAAAACATATGTCCAGCCAAGGGAGGGGACGTGGGGGATGGATAGTGATGTTGTACCTGTTTGTCACTACCTACTTTCCTCACCTAAAAAGAATTAAATTATCCTGGGGATTACCATCAACGGCGTAAACGTTAGCGAGACACACCGTTTGCCGTTTTCCCATACAGACTGCACTAAGTATGTTGGGGTGAGGGGAGGAGGAAGGGGATTCTTGACATCGACCTAACTGGTGCACTGGTTGTATACGTTCATTTTACAGTATTACCAAAACCAGGCAAGACTGTTTAATATCTTTTACTGTTTCACTTTATGTTTCAACTATTTCCGTATTTCTTATTGTCCCACAGATAGCTACTCTGCACCACACGACTTCTTTTGCCAACATTGTCCTTTTTAATTCGACGTGTCACACGTCGAATTAATGCGGTTGTGGCCAAAAAACGGGGGTAGCAGATTTACGTCAGTGACATCTCCTCAAAAACCAGACACATTTGCTCAATTCTGATCCGACGAAATTCAAGTATGCGGGTGGGTGAGTTGCAGTGCGCCAGTACATAAGGTTATTATGCTGTAGTTAATTTAGTTAGGGCGGTTTTAGTTCACTAACCTCTAAAAAGGTCTCAGAGCGAAAAACCGTCGTCAAATAGTACACAATCAGTGGCCGACGTCAGCGTTTCCTCAACGTAAAGGTGTGCGCCTAACGCCGAACATACGAAAAACTGCGGCGTTTAACTGCGCATTTCGGCAGGTCAGTTCTTCAACATTGCGGTCGGTTAGAGGCTATCCTGTACGTCGAGATGGTTCCACTCTTATGGCACAGAACAACACAAAGTGAGTCCTCACTTACCTTTGCGGTGATCTGGATGGTACACCGAATTTCTATGATTGAATCTGGACGGTACAATGAATGCGAAGCTCGTATTTGCTGTTAATTACTGCGCCATCCTCGCTGCTTTTCGGGTGCGATATATTACAGTATTTTATTACGCGTATTTGTGGTGTTGTTTCCTATTGAACGAGTGAGCAAAGCGATTGATGTCCTGTTTCACAGTGGCGGACTGGCCAGAGGGAGGTAAGGGCGGGATATTCCTATTGGCCTATGACTTTCAGATTTTTTTTAAAACCGTAACAGGAAGACTCACGTAAGTTTTATTGGTTCGACATTAGTTTTAACCACAGATTTAAAATTACAAATAATAATAATAAAGATAATTATAAAACGCTAGTAAAACAAGTACTTTGTATTGAGTAGCCTAATAAAAATTGGCCACATGAAATTGCAGTGTTACAGTCAATGTGGACTTTGTCACAATTTTCGTGAATATTTTAACTTTTGTTAATTAATACCTTGATAGTTTTGAATACCGAAAAATCGGTCGACTCAGCATTTCTACTTTGGTTCAAGTTCATGACTTATACTCACAGTTTGATCACGCAAAACCAAAAGTC
>JAHWFP010053197.1:0-19763 GCA_023313725.1 Lithobius niger | reverse complement strand
GTTCGTGAGTGTTGGGTGCACGAGGAGGCTTATTTTGGGGCAGCTTGGTGGTTTGATGTCCAGTAGTAGTTTATTTTCTTCTCAAAATGGCTGATGGTGATTGAAGACAAACGAAGCTCCCAGCGGGCCTTGGTAGAATCAGTGGTGCAAGCCGAATCGCTCAAATAATTCGAACATTTGCAATGTAACCAAGGAGACTAACAAGCGAAAGACGAGCCAGAAGAAGAGAAATGAGCTGCAAAATTAGAAGTTTGTCGAAGATTTGCCCAGCAGCGTCATCAAACTGTTAAGTATTTAATTTTGATTTAAACATAAACTTTCATCATGAATCAACACATTCAACGTAAAAACCCCACTGTATTTTTGCGATAGCAATTAGTGCGACATTCGTTTTCTCTGCTGTCTTTTATTCACAACATGATGTTTTTAGTTAATTTTGCTTTAGAAAAATGACGATTGAGGGGGTAAGGGTCAACTTAACTATTTCACGATTTTGACCAGACACATTTTAGAAGGGCTGGGCATTTAATAAACAATTTATGGTAGAAGGCTGCTCGCCCCAAGTCCACTGGCTTTTAAATAGGTATGATAAATTAATAGGAAATGAACTTCAGTTACATATAGCGACAAAGCAGTTTGTGCGAAATTTCCTACAAGCTATAATAATTCTTCGCACTAAAAATCTGAACTATTTGATTTCCACTGTAATAAAGATTATATGTATTAATGTTAAAATTAGCATCAAAATAGTTACAAGTTAGATTAACTAAAAAAAAAAATCTGTTAGGGTTAAGATTTCTTACCAGGAAGGTCAAAAGTGAGCGCGTACTCTTCATATGGCGGTCGATTAATGTCGTCCAAACTTCCAACCGTGCTATCCACATCGGTGCTGAGCATATCATCGTCCGAGCTGGTCCGCACCAGCGAGGGCAAAGCTGTGGTCAGCAAAGCTCTACAATGGCAAACAATTTTACACAAATTAATTTGGGCATGTCATCAACATTACCATCAAAATTAACGCATCGTCAAAAATACAATAAAATAATTTACTTTTCATTTTGAAGCGATGCTATGTGTTGTGCGAGAAGCTCTTCCTCGTCGTCTCCCACTTCAGAGCTCATGGATGTGTCCTCTCCTTGAGGCAAGTACATCTGTAATGCAGAAAGAGACAATTAGTTAAATGATGATAGTTTATATAGTAAGTAATAACTAGGATGCAAGCATTGCAAATGTTGAGTTCATCAATATAAGATTGATCAAAAGTTACGGCAGGACTACACATGCATTTTTCAAGCTGCATAGTGTTATGAAGCAATCACTACAAGCATTGCAGGCAAAGGTTACCTTAGGTAGATTCACCTTTGATGATCGTATCGATGATAGGCGATTGCTGGCCGTGTGACAAGCCGTGTCGAGGGTGAAGATGTCATCAAGAGTGGTCTTCACTTTCCTCAGTTGTTCTTGAATGATGTATTCGATGCACCTGAAATAAAATTATACAAAAATAATTAAGTTATTTCTCTAAAATAACAACAACATACATGTATGGAATAGTGTGGTGCATTCCAAGGCCATCGACGTAACTACTCTAAACCACGAGTCACAGCTGTTTGCCGTGATCATGAGTTAGCCACTGACGAACGAGAATAGTGGATCTTTCACCATCTGAGTGGACTGGCCCAGTCATGTATACGCGCGTCACGGCAAATAGCCGTGGCACGTGGTTTAACTGAAGCTAACAAACATGCTTGCATGGGGACTCATTATACAAATTCCCCTCCCAAACTCTGTAAATTCTTAATAATAATTCCAACAATAATAATTTTTATTTAATTCCATAAAGGACAATTCCAAATTTGTGGAGAATATTAAGTATCTTAAAATACCCTGCATTGTGGCAGGTCTTTCAAACTTTTTTTTATAACCAAGGGACGGGAGTACACATATTGGGTAGAGATGCACCGATGTTGGCATCGGACATCGGAAATCGGCCTTTTTTGGCTACCCGATCATCGGAAACTTGGCATCGAGTTTAGGCAGCATTTGTTAAAACATCGGAAATCCACAAATTTATAAATCATTTTGTGACAGATGTGTTTACAACTAATTTTTGGGAGCTCAATTTTAGGCTCCCAAAAAAATTATAATTTTATTTCTGAAATCCTCTTAATTATTTTTGACTCAACGAAAACTGTAACTTAGTTTCATTTTACTTTCTTAAACATCGGACCACAAGTTATCGGAATCATGTTTTTTCAACAACGGCATCGGACATAGGAATCAGCATTTGAGCACAACGGTGCATCCATAACATTGGGGCACTTGGGGTATGTGCCCTTCCCCCTCCCTCTTTTAACTCGAGATGCCCTTACGTGGGATCTTGAACGGTGTTTAGAGGCAGTGTTGAATTGATGCAATAAGGTTTTGTGTCGCCGTTAGCGTGGTGAGAGTGGAAAGCACCACTTTCACCACCGTTCAAAGCACCATCGTTTAAAGCTTTAAACTGGCGGCCCCTCCAGACATTTTTCAAAAATTTGTAGGTAAATCAATACACATTTTTTTCATACTTTATTATTAAATTTTAGTGTTAAACTCTAGAGTAGGTTAGTTAACCTTCTCAAAAATACTTACGTGGTTTGTTTATTAACATCATTTAGACTATCTTGAGCATTGACGTTTTTATTTGTGCGTAGAATACAAGGTGCAAAGACAATGGCCAAAGCATTGGGTGACATGCGATTGTACTCTTCTTGGTGAGCCACCCTTGCTAAATGGAAGACAAGTCGTTCCAAGAGATCGAAGTGGGCTCGAGGAAGTTTGTTGATTATGTTAAATAAGGTGGAGATGCGCTCTTGAGGATCAGACACTTCTGCAATGACAGTAAATAAGATAGATACATGAGGATACAATTTGAAATTAAAGAAAACAGTCGGTCGAATCAAATATATGGATGGGTAGCTGACAAACTTACTACAGCTAAACTCATGTGGAGTGCAATCTAACAGAGCTGCGGCCGTCAAACAGCCAGTAGCCAATAAAAAGCCCAATCGAAATGTAGTTTATGAAAAAGTTACACATAACTTACAAAGTATCAGCTTCACTTTTCTAGCTAGAAAAAAACCAGGGTGTGCCACCTATAGGAAGTGCAACCATTTACTGCTGTGACTGTATACACTTCCAAAAAAATCGAAGATGGTGGAGACATGCACTTATGGAAACTACCGGAATGCTTCCTGGCAATACGACCATTTTCTAATAAGAAACTATCCATACAAAGCAACATATTTTCAATTATTAAATAAATAAGTGGCAGTTTGTATTTTATATTTCCAATTGCCGTGCAATAAATTGAGCCTGACAGCTAAAACTGAGACTTTGTTACCGATACAGTGGATAGTTGGTCACGTGGCGCCTAACATCAGTTGTTTCCATAACTTGACGCTCTTGTGGCAAATTTGCAAACTGTAAAAACCGTCATATTACACCAGAGCTTCATTCATGATGTTGGAAAGCTAAGTGTAGCCAGTGAGTTATCCCAAAATGAGGTGTATTGATCCAAGCTTTAAATATTTATACAGTAGCTCGTTTTAACATTCGTGCTTAATGGCAAACATATAATTACTATTAAATTAAGTATTTCGACTAAAATGAAAGGTCTTGTACCAGATTATAGGGATAGACAGATATTAAAAATCGGTATTTTTCATGCATTGGTATTGGATCTGTATCGGTGTTTATTTACAGATATTTTGCCGATACGACCATCTTCCGTGCGCACTGGCTATTATGCCTAGCTTGAGAGAAACCTTTCCTGTATAGCACCGCTCGCATCGCATGACATCATCTGGACAGCGTCTCGGTGAATTTAACACGTGCGTACTGTCGGCTTTTTGCAATTAGGCCTTTCTGCAACGTGGACTACGTTTTTTTTATGGTCAGAGGTACGAATAAGTTTGACTTTTTTTACCTGTTGACTTTTTTTTTTTAAATAGTTATCGGTATCGGTGTATCGGAATCTGTATTGGTATCTGTATCGGATCGGAGTGAGGGAAAAATATCGGTATTGGATCGGTATTTTTCTGTAACGGTCGATCCCTACCAGATTATTCGAAGCCATAGTGCAGGTTGAAGTAGTGTACGTTGTTAAGTCTAGATTTTGCATTGAAGCTTCATGAAATCACCATGCTAACTAACTGGGCCTAAGATGCTGACCTGTATGCGCACTCTAAAACAGTTTAAAGATGAAGCACCAGGGCCATAAAGCAATGATTGTGAAAGTGTGAATTTCTTAATTAAATGCACAGTACTGTAAGTAATTAAAGATTGTCAACACTACAGGTGCAAGAGCTGCTATTATGAAGAATTTTTTTTTAACCTTGTGAGTCGGAGAACGCTGGCTAGACAATTAAATTTCAAGTAAGGTCAATTTTACAGTATGAAGCCAGTCTGGTCAAAAAATGAAACCGGAAAAGATAAACATCTTACCAGTTGCACGAATGAATTCATCGTATGCATCAAAGGTCATCAGTGGATCAGGCATTTCGCGGAAGAACGTCTTTAACGTCGACGTTAAGACATGAACGGCATAGTCATCTAAATCAACAGTTTCACCCTCTGAAAAATAACGCAATAATTTTGTTCAATCTAGACGCAAACTTTATGCACAAATCACCACAAATTGAGTTGTGCTCGAAATTGGTATCATTTATGACATGCTACTACCAAGACAACTACACATTCATAGCAATATTTATTTAGTAAAAACTAATTGAAAAGTAAGAAACTTGAGTTAAAAATAAACCGACACTAATGAAAAAGAATGTGCAGTAGTTAAAGCACTAACTTTTTGTTCTAGGATTCAAGACTCACCATTTTCAATGGCCTGTTTCAACATCTTTACTTTAGAAGAAGCCCCCGATTTCCTGTAGATTCCTTCCGTGTAGAGTCCTTTTAGTTCAATCGTGGAGATTAAGTGTTCAACCACGAGAGGAATCTTGAGATCGTCCGGCAACAATGAAGAAAGCTTGGCACCAAAGACTTTTCCTTCCTAAAGATGTGAAAAAAATACTTCACTCTTTTTTTTTTTTTTTTGCATTACAAGTGATACACACTTTTACGTGATTTATTTGTGGTTGTTGCGGCGGCTGCGTATTTACGTATTATGACCACACAAGAAAAATTAAAAAATTACTTGAGTCTACAATCACTTCTATGCACAATATTCATGAAAAGCAACTGTGTTAACTTACCGGATAGCATACATCTACTTCTTCTTTACAGTAGTACGTTATCCGGTTACAGCATTTACGATGGCATGTAAGCTTACAATCTGAAATCATGAAGATAGTAATGTTACATAACTGCTGCACACAAAAAAAAAAAAAAAGAGGTTGGCTGCAAAACATGGCGTGTGCGAAAATAAGATATTCATAAAACTACAAGTGCCCTCACCGCCCAAGAGGCGTAATATTCCCTTTGTAAAGAACTAAGGCTACCCAATATCCATATTTCTAATCTTCATACCGATACCAACAGCATCGGCCATTCCAATACTGAAGATACATTTTTTTCTTGACATTGAAAACGCCAGCAAGAAGCTTGCAGCTTTTGATGCTGAGAGGAAGTGGAAGTTCTTGCACACAAACTAAGGGGCGTTTGTCGGCAAGAAGGTATTAAGCCTGGTCTTGAAGCTATTGTTGTTTGATGTGGTGACGATGTCCCTTGGAAAATGCTTCTAGGTGCTGCAATACGGAAAGGAAGGGAGCGCTCGTGGTTTTTGGAGGTGCAGCGGCATTGAAAGATCTAGAGCTTGTTGTTTCTAGTTTGCGGGATGTTGAGGACAAAGAGGGGTTTATTTGTGTTTCAAGGAGAGTGACGGTGGTTGTACGTAAAAATGAGTTCACCTCGGATTCTGCGGTATTCGAGGGTGGGAAGTCGGGAAGGCTTTCAGGTGTTCAATGCAGCAGAGGTGACGGATGGATTGAACTTGTTTGGTAGGTCTTCTCTGGAGCCTATACAGTTGGTCGTGGTCCAATTCAAATCTAACCCACCAAGCAAACTTAGCGTGCTTGAGGATGGTGCGGACGAAGGAGCGGTTGAGCACAAAGAAAGTACGTTCGTCGAGGACAAGTTCTTGATTATGGCAAGCATCCGTTAGCCTCGTCTGGTAATGAGTTCAATGCGTTGAGAGAAGATGAGCTCTTGGTCGATGAACGTACCAAGGCCTTACTGGTAGTCCGTGTGTTTAATTGGGGGTCTGTAGTCTTGCAGGGTGAACGGTGTAAAGCAGTGAGATGGCCGAAGCTAAGGACAGCACGCTTGGTTTTGTTGAGGTCCATGTTCATTGCGTGGACCCACTGCGTAAGTTTGTAAATGTTGGATTGGAAAGCAGAGGTCAGTAGGGTAGATGTCTGGAGCAACGAGCTTGGTGTCATACAAGAATATGCAGCTACAGCAGGTAAGGCAGTCTGGCAGTTTGTTGATGAAGATGAGGCCAGCAAGGACACTTCCCTGTGGGGCTCCACAGGAGACACTGCTGATGTTAGAAAGATGACCGTTAATAATTGGGTGTCGACTTCTATTAGAGAGAAAGGCAATAAGATGTTTAGGAGGTGCCAGAGATGCCTACGGTGGTAAGCTTGGTTTTTAAGTAGGGATCGACTGGACCAGTTCCAGATTTTTTGGACCGGCCGGTTTTGGCGTCACCGGCCACGACCGGACCGACTCCAACTTTCGGCTGCCGGTCATAAGACCGGCAATTATAGCTGCAATCAATGCGCGATTAGTTCGCAATAAACTTTAATTTAAATATGAATTTGTGTTGATTTACCCCTTCAACTGGGAATATTTCGTTTGCTGCTTCGTATTGACAGAGCTACGGTAGCGGCGTGGTTGAAGAACAGCGTCGCCATATTGGTTTCAATCTGCAGCTAATTCGCCATTCATTTAACGGTTTTAACGTTCAACCGGAACACAACTGATGCCAAATAAAATTATAAATAATTAAATATATTTTCCTTCCTTAATTCGTTAGTTTGATTTGATTCAGATTAAATAAATTTCATATTTTTTTATGTGCGGTACTTCGATTGTATGGGACGCCAGTCAGTTCATAAGTTCGCGTCGCCAGCCTTTGCGTCAACGCGGAAGCACAATATTGAGCTAGTGTTGACCCCATACAAGGTTACTCAGTGATACGACCAAAACACGTGCATCGTGCTTGTCGAACTTTGTTATTCTTTCCCGCTATTTTGCTATTAATATGGCTCAAAATCAAAGGAAAAAACTATCCGTAAGCATAGTAAAGCGTTGTCCACAAAAAACAACACAACATGAAAATTTGTCCGAAATCCAAAATCCATTTCTGATTCCGAAAAAAGTGGATCTATTTTCGAAAGTTTTAAAATAGAACTTTGAAAACAAAAATATTCAGCTTTTGCTCGGTGCAAAATAATACTGTGCAACCGAAAGAATGTCGACCATTTTTAAAAATGTATGAAAAATAGGACGCACTTTTTCGGAATCAGAAATGGATTTTCTATTCAGAAAAATGGTTCCTTTTGCACGGTTATTAAAAAAAATTTCCAAAAATTTCAGATTGTGCATTTTTGTGAACCACCTCGTGTGTCAAAGTTTTAGAACTTTAAACTTTATGGTCCTATTTGAAACCCCACTTACAGGCTATCTTTCATGAATCGAATCAAAATATCCTTTGTTAACTAACAATGTAGCCTACTTTTCTTGTGCAATGAAAATAAAAGTGTTTTGTAAAAATGTTTAACATGGTGCTTAAACTGTTTGACCTAGATTACTAGTACTGAAAGGTTGTTATAAACAACACCGGTGAATGGATCTGGAACTGGTACCGGCTGCTCAAGGAACCGGGGCTGGTGGTACCGGCATGTAGGCAGTCCGGTCGATCCCTAGTTTTAAGGATGTAATGGGGTACGATATCAAAGGCCTTAGCAAGGTCAAAGTAGACCGCGTTTACCTGCGACCCGTGTTCGAGCCATTCAGTGACTCGAAGGAAATAAGGTTGTGGATAGTGGATTTACTGTGAAGGCCACCATACGACGTTAAATCGTTAGTTTGGCAACGATTTTTTCTTTACACTTGCAGAGGATGCAGGTGAGACTAATTGGTCTGTAGTTGTTCGGGTTACTACGGTCGCCAGCTAAATGTATAGAGGTGCCGTTAGCAGTGAGGCAGAGACGAGAAAGGATTGATCGCATGAACGATTTCTGGAAAATCATTGTAACACTTTAGGCAATGACAGGGACCGGTTCCTAAAAATCTTTCAGTGTAGGACATTAGGTGCGGGAGAGGAGTGTTCTTTAACGGTGGAAAAAAGGCGTTGTAACTTCTTCAGTGGTGTAGATCACGTTTGCGTGGACTTTACCATTGTGATTCTTGTTAGGGATGGTAACGGAGGGAGGCTTATTAGTTTTAAAGACTGAGCAGAAGTGAGTTAAGAGCATTTTTTTCCATTTATGGTGCAAATTGATGATGATGATTGTTTGTTGCGACCAATATTGCGACCAATGTTTTGTTACTGGCAGATGAATCTCCCATTCATAGGAGAGACGTGCAGTTTGGATTTCAGTGGCGAGTTAATCCTCGGTGTGCTTATAGTTTTTGTAGTCTTCGTCAGTTTGGCTCGCCCTGTAGTCATTCCAATTCACACAAAAATACAAAGTTCACTCACTTTCACAACTTCGAAATAACTTCTTGATCACACTATTTGGCTAATACACCTGACCCACTCAACATCACCAAGCGCAACTTCTTCAAGGAAGACTACATCCTTATGCACGACTCCATTAAAGCTGCAGACCTTCTTGAACACACAGGACGCATGGGAAATTTTTCAGCATGTAATTTTAAGATCCATCTCAACTCACTGCCCTCTCACAAAGAAAACTTGGGAAAAGGGACAAACTCAACCCTGGCCCAAACTCAATCATCAAAAGATCCTTCCACACCAAACCACAAAGCTCGGAATGCCTTCGTTGCAATTCGTACCGTAAAAACTACATTAAATTCACAAAAAATACAAAGTTTGCTCATTTTCACAACTTCGAAATATACTTGATCTCTTGATCACACTATTTTGCTAATTTTCGAAGGCTATCTGTCGTCTTCATCAGGCTTTCAGGGTTTTCAGAACTTCTTTCTATATTTTTAGGACTATTGATCATCTTGCCCAATTGAATTTGTGCGGTCGCAAAGCCTCTGGTATATGTTGGCTGCACCGCATCTTCTCGCTAGGCCCCATTCATGCTGGAGGTGTCCGCTGAGTTCCTTGTTTAAGAGGTACAATACCCTAGCGAGAAGATCAGTGGTGCAGCCTTGAATACCAGAGGCTTCGTAACCACACAAATTCGAATCAGCAAGATGTCAACATTGCTAAAAATTGTAGAAAGAAGTCCTGAAAACCCTAAAAACCTGAAGAATTCGATAGAGGCGTCAAAAATTAGAAAATAGCGTGATCAAGTATATTTCGAAGTTGTGAAAGCGAGCGAACTTTGTATTTTTTGTGAATTTAATGCAGTTTTCACAGTACGATTTGCAACTAAGTCATTCCAAGCTTTGCGTTTGGTGGGGATAGATCTTTGATGGTGGCATTGACCCAAGGTTGAGTCTGTCTCCTTTTCCAAGTTTTCTTTGTGAGAGGGCAGTGGATTAAGCTGGCTCTTAAAATTATATGCTGAAAAATTTCCCATGCCTCCTGTCTGTTCATTGGTGCGATACAGTCTGCAGCTTTAATGGAGTCGTGCATGAGGGTGTAGTCTGCCTTGAAGAAGTTGCGCTTGGTGATGTTGGGTGGGTCAGATGTAGAGGTGGAGAGTTGAACAAGAAGGGTACTATGGTCACTCAGACCGAGAGGGTAGCCGTGTGAAATTTTGGTGATCAGGTTTGATGTGCTTCGAATTAAGACAAGGTCGAGGACGTTAGGTTTTTTGCCCTGGTTGGAATCAAGTTGGGCATTCTACTAGTTGCACTAGATCAAGGCTAATAAAGGCATCTAGGAAGAGTTGTTCAGTGGTGCTGTGTGAAGTTCCAGAAGCACAGAAGTTCCAGCACCGTCAATCCAGGGGCATAATGAAGTCTCCAAATATGATGACGATTTCGTGGGGTGTGGTATCACACATCAATTTGATGAAGTGGATGAGGTACTCATTATTAGTTGGGAAACTTGCGAGAGACCTGTATACCTCGGCTACAGTGATGCCCAGCAATAATAAGTTTTAGGGTTTCATCTGCGGGGATTTAATAATAGCTAGCAACACCGTCGATTCCATTTCGGATGAAGCTGATGATTCCTTTTTTTCTGAGTTTGGAGGAAGTTGTGCACATTGGTGAAGTTGGGAAATGAATGGCTTTGATGGTTTGATGGTTGTAAAATTTTGATTTTGCTTGAATTAATGACAACTGCAGGGTTACAGTCAGTAATAAGAGCTTCAAGTTCACATGTTGATTGGTGAGCTAGTTTGCATTTGTGTAAAAGAAGTTGACGGCAGATGGGCAAGAAGAGGGATTGTAATAATGGTGAGGCAGGACGGCATGGGGAGAGGTTAGGTGAGCACTGAGCAGGGTCAGAGGGAAAAGCGGGAACGCTGGGAGGAATGGAGGCAGGAGTTGAGGCAGTGGTCAGGTAGGAGTCTTTTGGAAGGTGCTAAGGGAGGGGTAGGGATGAGAGGGAAGGAGGTGTGACATGTGCGAGTAACTGTTTTATTCGTGAATGGCACAGGCCGAGGAGATGTACAGCTGGTGATCGGGTGATCAATCGGTAATAACGTGGTTGTGGATAGACTACTGGAGACATTTATGGAGGAGACAATGTTCTCAGGCCGTGGAATGCTCCGATACACACTGACGAGGGCACCTGCTGGCCAGCTTTTGGCAGTGGCTGCCTACGTTTCAACTTTTTTATCTACTTCAACACAGAATGACGAGTAGTGTGGGCGTTTTGTCTACACTTTTGTTTACGATTGACGAAGCAAAACTTGGTGCAAAATTAGCAGTTCTTTGACTTCTTGAGAAAACATGGTTGATTCTTGAGGAAGCGAGGTAGACCTTTTGAAATTTAGTTTGTTTTTTGCTAATCAACTTGAGAACGACTTAAAGTGTTTGTGGGTGTCGCTGCAAGCCGAGCCAAAGCCAGTCCGATACCAGCAAGAAAACAAGTAACACAATTTTTTAAGCTTGCATTTTTATACAAACCTGTTTATAGCAGAAAAAAAGTGAGATCTCTCTTATGCAAAAAAAACGAAAATTTTAACTAGTGAAAATTAGTTTTTACTTACCTAAAATACTTACCTTCAGTAATAATGCTAAAACCACCTTTTTACGCTATTTACTGCTCGCTTATGAACTAAAAACCTACTTTTTTATGTTCTCCCTAAACTTTTCTCCACCACCGCCAGGTGGCGCTGCACGTCACCACTGACACCAGCGCCCCCACCAGGCCAACCCCATCACTTTTTCAGGAACACTCCGGTTCAGTGATTGCGGGGAGGCGGGCGGGTCCTTACTGAAGGTAAGTATTTTAGGTAAGTAAAAACTAATTTTCACTAGTTAAAATTTTCGTTTCTTACTTCCTGCAAATACTTACCTTCAGTAATAATGCTGAATTTGTCAGACAGGAGGCGGGAACCATCACTCCAACAATGAACCCAGGAGAACATTCCCACAAAACACGCTTACACCAAAACAGAACACAGCCAACCAAACTACTCACCTACACCAGGCGTCCAGCGGCGTCCACCAGTCAACGGGAGTGGTCCACGGTCCCCGGACCCAAACCAACAGCCGGGCGATGCCGCACAGCACTATGCCTTGCCACCGCCTCATCCACGAGAACCTTCCCCGGAATGAGGCACAAAAATCCACAACGGCCAGCTCCACTAGAATTCCATAATGGAGCACAGCCATAGTCCACACACATAAACCGGCACACCGGCCCAGGCTTCACTCTTGGAAGGACTAGCCGGCAACCACATGGTCACGCACAACATGTTCGCCCTCCAGGCCACTCGTGTCCCTCCAATAATGCTGCACAAACGTGGTCCGGTGGCGCCAGGAGCACGCTGCGACTACTTCTTCGAGCGGTGTCCCGCACCCATAGGCCCACGAGGCCGCCAACGCCCGCAACTCATGCGCCCGAACGTCAGGAGGCAAATCAATGTGCTGCTGGCCCGTCTCATACGCACGCTTGACCACCGCACAAATCCACTTACCCATCTTAAACGGCGTAAGGCCGCGATCACACACGCCACCTGAAGCATGATCGACATCCAGAAACAGGGGAGTGGGGCACACACCGTCCGCCCCATTGCGTACCTTCAGGAGCAACCTATCCGTAGCAGCGACGTAGAAGCGAAGCGCCCGCACTGGACATTGGAGCCGTTCGTTGTCACCCAAGGGGAACAGCCTACCCAAGGCCTTGATGGACACAGGCCGCGGCGCGACCCCAGGCTTACAGTTCTTAGCCCGAAACCTGGCAGGGAACGTCAGGGACACCTCAGACCAATTCGCAGCAAACCGCACATGTCCCCTGTCCCGGGAGAACGCAGCCAACTCACCCTGCCGGGCCGAGGATGCCAGCGCCACCAGGAACACCGTCTTCTGAGACAGACAGAGCAGGGACGCCGATGCCGCAGGCTCATACGGTGGCCCCATCAGGTGCTGCACCACCAAGGGGAGGTTCCAACGGGGAAACAACCGCACCTGCCGGGGCCGGGCGATCTCGAAGGCCGTCATCTGCTTAAAGAGGAAGGCGTCGGACACCGCCCCAGACCCGAAGGTACACAGCAGAACCGAGTTGATGGCAGACCGGTATCCTTTGATGGTGCCGGGGGAGAGGCCACGCCGGAACAGGGCCTCGAAGAACTTGGTGAAGGCAGCCACTGACGGACCACAGGGGTTGCGGGCATTCGCACTGCACCAAGCCACCCACTTCTGCCACGTAACGTCGTAATTCTTCCGGGAGGAACCCCGAATGCAACCCATCAACCTGTCCGCCACCTCGGGGAAAACCCTCGAAGCCTCAGATGATCCGTTAAAGCAGCCACCCGTGAAGATGCAGGATGGCAGGGTTCGGATGGGACGTCGCGCCCCGGTGTTGAGTGAGGAAGCGGGCCGCGAATAGGGACGAGGTCTCTGCCATCAGAGACCGAGAGTGAGTCCCGCCGCCCCGCCGGATGTAAGCCACCGCGGTGGTGTTGTCGGTCATCACGCCCACCGTGCTGCCCTGAAGCCGCTCTCCCCACGTTTCGACCGCAAAACGGACGGCCCGAAGCTCCAACAAGTTGATGTGAAAACAGGCTTCCTGCGACGTCCAAGTCCCTGAAGTCATCTCGCCCGCGAGGTGGGCACCCCAGCCCGAGGTCGAAGCATCCGTAAACAAAAGAAGCAAAGGCACCGGTTCCCGCAGCGGGACCCCCACCGCCAAGTTCTCTCTCACCGTCCACCACAGAAGGCTGTCCACCGGCAGATTGCGCAGCGGCACCCTGTCCTCCCAACTGTTGCGGGGCCACCACGCCTCGTTCCGGAACCAGTGAAGCGGCTTGGCGCGCCACTGGCCCAAAGGAACCAGCCTCGCGTTCGAATCTATGGTGCCGATCAAGGACGCCAGCTCGAGGGCCGACGCCGTGTCCCCCCGAAGAAAATCCAGAACCGCGTCCCTGGTCTTCGCAATCCTGGCCACTGAAGGCCTGACAGTCAAGGTCGAGGTGCTGAACTCTGCGCCCAGGAAAACGAAGTCCACTGCCGGCACGAAACGGGACTTCAACCCGTTGACTCCCAGGCCCAAGTGGGCAAACAACGACATGACGCGATCCAGATGCTGACACAGCACCATGCGGGACACATGGCGCAGCAACCAGTTGTCCAAGTAAACGTGAGCCTTGATCCCGTGGATGTGCAGGTGCCCAATGACGGGCTTCATCACCCTCGTGAAGAGGAAGGGCGCCGTCGCGAGGCCGAACGGGATGGCAGTGAACTGGTAGGATACCGTCCCCGCCACCAGACGGGACAGGTGCCGGACTGAGGGATGCAGGGGAATGTGGAGATAGGCATCCTGAAGATCGATTGAGACGGTCAGCTCGTTGCTCCGTAGGGCATCGTGAATCGAGTCCACAGACTCCATCAGGAAGTGCTCCACGACCAGGTGGGCGTTGAGGCGCCGCAGGTTGAAGATGAGCCGCGAACCGCCGCCCTTCTTCAAAATCACCCTAGCGGGGCTCCAACACCCCGGTGAGTCCGGTGCACGCTCCAGGGCCCTTCGAGCATCCCTTCTCCACGAGGGATGCCACCTCGGCCAGAAGCTTGGGGGTTGAGGAACCGGACACCAGCCAGTCTGGCCGGGAGGCGGTAAGCCTTGGAAGAGAAACAAACGGTGGCAGATAACCTTCTCGCAGACTCTCCAGAACGAGCGGATCCGCGGTGATGGCGCTCCACGCCTCGGCATGCCGGGACAACCTGCCCCCCACCTGACGGTGAATGGGGGGGGGGACGTCCCCGCCATTGCCAGTCAAAACTTGCGCAGGGGGCGCCGCAGCGTCCGCCGATAGGCGGCTCGCCCACGCAACGCACCCCGGACCCTCCCGCGTGGCTTGGAGGCGGTGCGGCTTGGAAAGGGAGACATAGACGAAACGTCAGCGGGGGGCCTACCCCCATCCCCATGCTTCCCGCACGGGTCGATCCAGGGCACCCCCCGAGGGGGGGGGGGGGGCAAATACAAGTCTCTGCCAGAGTCCCCATAGGCGGATCGTCCAAATTCTCCGGCCGCACCGGACACTCCTTAAAGAATCGAGTAGCCTGCAAGTGCTTAAAAGTAATGGCGGTGAAGTCCTCCCAGGGAAGGTAGTCCGGTCCCTCATTAAACGGGTCTTGCACCGTGCCGTCCTCTTCATCCTCATCCTCGTCCTGACGGGCGACACGCTCGGCGACGAGCCCACCATCTGGCGACACGGGCTCCTGCCCCGGCGGCGGATAGCCAGCCCCCCCGACGGGCGACAGGGCAGCCGCCCCCGCCGACAAAACATTCACATGCGGGGACAACTGGCGACAGGATGGCGACAGGATGGCGACAATGTGTCCCGCTGCGCCAGCGTCCCAGTGGCCACACGATCACGCTCCCTGTGCGCGTCGTAGGACAACTGGCTGCAGAACGGTGACAATTTGTCCCGCTGCGCCAGCGTCCCCGTGGCCAAACCAACCAGCGACACTACATCTCCCACGTGTGACAACTGACCACAGGACGGCGACAACGTGTCCTGCTGCGGCAGCGTCATAGCGGCCACCTCCTGGCTGCTGAGTATTGCCGACGGTGCTACGCGTGTCGCCAACGGCGACCGCGCGGGGCCGGGTAAAAAACCCCCCTCAAACTTAGCACCCATCTGACCCACCAGTCCCGCAAATTTGTCCAACTCCGGCAAGGAAGGAGCACTGGTGCCCCCACCGTGAGCGGACAACTTGCGCCTCTTACGTATGCTTACCACCGGCGACTTGCTCTTCACTTCCACGGGTCGACTGGAACGGGGAACCGGCCGCTTCGTCGCCGGCGACGTCGCCGTCACATCACAAAATGGCGGCTGGGCGGACCGCTCCTCGTGAGCGGTGGCGTCGATCGACTGACGGAAATCCAAATCAACCCGGTCCCGGGGCGACGCCAAGGGCGGGCCGAACTGGTGCAACACGTCCGCAAAAAACTTGCCGAGTTTAGCATCGAAACCTGCCAGTAACCGGCCTTCCATTTCTGTGGCTTTGGCGTCAAAAACACTCCCTGCTGTCGCCGCCGCGAGCTCGATGATCCTGTTACCGTCTAAAACATTACTCATTACCGTCTAAAACACCGGAATCCCTTTCCCGGTCCCCCAAAGGCAGCAACGCGGGAGAAAGCAAGGCATCCGTCAACACGTGGTCAGCGCCGGCCGCCATTGTGGCGCCATCAACGACTTGTTGGTCCAAAAAAACCGCCGGTAACTCCAAATTTTGACTCATGACATTAAGCCTATCTGCAACGGACACGCTTTGCAAAGCTTCCTTCTCCCGCTGTAATTTCCGTTGATCGGACTTCTTCCACGTAAACAAAACGGACTGCACCGCGCTAGGATGATGAAGGTCACAGAGGTCGCACACTTTGCTTTGAAAATCACACGGCCGACAACGACGACACAACGGATGGAAATCCCGCGCTAATTTCGGGTGCTTGCACGCTTTGCACGAACGCTTCTTCAAATATGCTTCACACCTTGCTGCACATTCACTTCTAGACATCGTAGGCTTGCCACAATAGTTCTTGAACTTTCATGAATTCACACACGAAGCACCGCAGTAACACTCGCACAACCATCCAGGATGGAGTGCTCAAAAAAGTGATGGGGTTGGCCTGGTGGGGGCGCTGGCGTCGGTGGTGGCGTGCAGCGCCACCTGGCGGTGGTGGAGAAAAGTTTAGGGAGAACATAAAAAAGTAGGTTTTTAGTTCATAAGCGAGCAGTAAATAGCGTAAAAAGGTGGTTTTAGCATTATTACTGAAGGTAAGTATTTGCAGGAAGTAAGAAACAAGATTTTCCGTTGTTTAGTTTGTACGGAAGATACAGTTTTCTACACAAAGATTGAAGTAAGGAAAGCGTTATTACCTAATTGGCAGCAAAAACTGAACATTTTTATCTAAAAATTTACATCTAAAAATGTTTTACTTACTTTGGCAAACCAGTCCTTTTTCCAGCATCCACATAAAAGAAGAACAGACTTCACAAACTGTTGGTATATTCACAACAACGGCTGTGAAACAATGGCCTAATTGATGAGCCTGAGAAAAAAAAAACAGAAAAACAGTAGATGTAAAGCATGTTTTTTTTTGTGGTTTGCTATGTTGTGAAGAATTCTGATTAAACCAAAATGTTATCAAGCTATAGATAAAGCCCTTGGTAATTTGTGCGAACACGCTATGCAAGTAATTTTTAAGTCCTGTATCTTCATTAGTTGAATAAGCAATTTGAGCTTGAGTCCTCTTGGCTTGGAGGCTAGGTCCCTACACTTTCATTAGACGAAGACACGATTCAAGTTAAAAGAGTCCTCGGTTTAGAGGCCAGAATGCTATCCACTCGACGGCACTCAACTTGCTCTACTCTTGTTCCAAGCCCGATATTCATTGCTGGTCTTAGTTCCCCATTCTTCTGTGAAGCGTTCATAGTGATCGTAAAGGAGTTTATTGCATGTACATCCATAAACACCAAACATTATCCTCATCAACCAACTTTATTAAGTACCACTTTTTTTTTTTAATTCCTAGAAAAAAATTCCTTCAAATTATTTTCAGGTAAAAAAAAATGCATTAAATTTCTTACCACTACTTGGTCTTTTCTTCTTTTATCCTTTGAAGGTCTTTTCTCCTTTGGCGGTTTGACCCTAACTTTCTCTTCGGGTGGCCGACGATTCTGGTTCTGAGACATGAATTCGTTGACAAAGCCTCGAAAGGCATTAACTCCCATGGTAACCGGGAAAGCGGCAGTGGTGTTCTCTTGCCGACATACGTTCTCCATAACTTGCTCAAAGTTTGTAATCAGGTCTTTGTACCTTACCGATAAATGCCCATCCTAAAATAAAGAAAACAAATTGTCAGAAGGGTCACAAATCCCGGGAGATATAGAGTTCCGTTAGAAATGAGGAATGTCGAACAATATCTGGCTGTGTCCAAGCATATGACAGAAACAACAACCAACTCGGTGAATTTTTGTGATCATGGCTCAGTCAGTATATCTGATGGTTTTCAGATTTTAAGAAGGTTATGTTGCCCGTTTCATTCTAGAAATGGATCAAATTTTTATTTTCAACACATTGGATACCTTGGTTTACAGATTTAAGAAGGTTACGATGCCAGTTTCATTCTAGAAGTGGGTCAAATTGTTATTTTCAATACAATGGATACCCGTGCCACAATCAAGGAACGTGCAAAGGGTGCAAGGCAGAGGGAGCAGATTTTTATAGGCCAAACCTTAACCCAAACTTGTTTCGTCTTTGGGACCCCAGAATTTACACTTATAAACATCCGCCCACCCTTTGAAAATGCAGTTGCGGCATAGCTGGATACAATTTAAAAGTTAGAATCACATGCTACAGTACATATACAAGCCACTGAGAAAGATGTGTTCAGAGAATACCAACAGCAACCACAGGCATTTTAACAAACTACACAAATTTTGTGATATTGTCTATTAAACTTACTGGTGTTCAAAGTCAAATTTTAATGTTCATACATCCACATGATGTATTAATAAACAAATATGGATCTTTAAATGTTAAGACTAAGGGTAGAAAAGTCAAAGCCTAGAAGGAACACGGACAAGCTTGACAGTAAGGGTCCAGGTGTAAAATGTTGTCAGTAAGAAGCTGGTTAGACCCTCACTATCAAGTGGCCAGGTTTTGTCCTTAAGAATAGGAAAGCATTAAAAACTTTAAAAGATCCTCCTATAAAGACCTATGTTATGATCCAGTGGTAGTGAGGTATGCATTTCCTGCTTTGTTTTAGGTTGAAGAGGGGTATTCTGTGGCAATACCTTAGCTTCACTGTGTAGCTGCGAAAACGTTCAGGGAGAACTTTTTTCCCATTAGATTTCCAATGTAAATAATGTCAATAAGCTCGAATTTTTTATCTTTTTTTTTTAGTTTGTAATGTTTTATCCTGGCCTACTGCCTTGCAATTCACTTCTCTGCTGTTTCGGAAACAGAATGAGGGTAACCCTGAATGCCAGTTTTAAGCTTACTGCAAATGGTTCACTGGCTTCATATATCTGGCTGACTTACAAATACGTTTCCAGAATTAATGATGAACCAATACATCTGATAGTATTTATAGTGAGACTAGAGTAACAGTGGCCTCACCCTGTATTCTACATGCGATTTCAATAATCAGCATTTGAAGCTAAGAATTTTAACTCTACAAAGCTGAACAATTACCGAAATAAAAATGTCCGCACGCTTTCACAACAGAGACAAACACTTCGTCTTACAAATTTTCGACCCTTGCAAATGTCTTCATCAGGCTTCAAGGATTATTGGGACTTCCTAGAAGAACATTTTCTTTCTTTTTTTTTTTTTTTTTTTTTTTGCAAAAACCAGTAACAGGCATTTACTGTAGTATAGACACGACATAATAGAAGGAAAAGCACACAATACTACCACGCAGAAGCACACAATAAAAATGTTCACTTAAATATTCGGCGAATTACCGTGTTCGTCTTCATCGGAAGTTCGATAGAAAACTACGAATCACTACATCTTTCGTTTGAAATTCGTGCAAGAGGTGAGAACCAATGATCTAACTCGTTGTTTTCTATCTAACTTCCGACGAAGGCGAACGTGGTAATTTGCCGAAAATTTAAGTGAACATTTTTATTGTGTTCTTCTGTGTGGTACTGTGTGCTTTTTTTTCTATTATTTACCAACAAATTCAAATTTTGCAGCCTTCGTAGCCTCCAGTACTTATAGGGCTGTCTGATCGATTCACCTCCCTCCAACTCCGATTGACAGTTAAGCTTCCTGCAGAGATCGTCGCTCACCAAGTGTAAGACCCTAGGGAATGCAGACCCTTGGATGTTCATCAAATTCTTTCCATACTTCCGGTGTTGTTGTATGGTGAGTAGGGTGGAGTGAAAAACACTATTTTTTTATTTCGAATCGGCTAGGTGCGGAAAAGTTGCCTTTTGGCCTCCTTATCACTCTCCCAAAAGCAAAAAATTCTAAAAAAATTTTCAGAG